>JAQGBD010000353.1:0-33860 GCA_034698165.1 Punctoribates punctum | reverse complement strand
AGAGAGAGAGAGGGAGAAGAGAGAGAGAGAGAGAGAGAGAGAGAGAGAGAACTTTGTTTGAATTAGTTTTAAGACAATTTTAAATTCATTTGATTCTGTAATCCATTGAAATATGTGTTAAAATATTTGATATGATTTTCAATTTCTTGAAAATGACTCAATTACTTTCGCGCGACATTTCTAGCTTGATCATTTGAATAATTTGAATCTTTTTATTTCATTATTGCTTCTCTAAAATGTATTCTTTTGGTATAATTCTGTTCGGAATCCTTAATCACCAAATTTCGTGTCAACTAAGAGTCAGTTCCTTTTATAAAACGATATAAATTCTAATTATCTAAAATATAATAGAATTTGAGTTTATTTCCTGTTCCGGAACACAATCTTTTGGATCAAATGACTGTTGAAGACTGTTATGAAAACTGTTTGAATGAGACCATCGAATCCACGGATTGCTATCAATGTATTGAACCAAACCATCAAAAGAGAGACCAAGAGTTTTGTTGTTTTCATTCCATTCAAATAAAGTGTACTTTCGATTGTCTTCAAAAGGACATCGGTTGTCTCAAATTTACCTATTCCTGTAATTATTCCCAATTTGAAGCTCTTAATGATATGAGGAATAAAGCCATCGATTATCTCGAACTAAGACAATGTCCTGACTCTTCATTAGATGAGGATTGTCTAGGTATTTCTCAATTAGTAAATCAATGATAAATGCTTTTTGTGAGATATCCTATTATAGAGAAACCAATTGGAGTGACAGAAGTATACACAACAGGTCCGTTATTCTCGACTCCTCCAGGACGGGGTGTATCGGAAAACAATGCTTTCATAATATGTTTGATATCCACCGTCTTATCAATCGTTTGTTTCGCTGGTTTTGTTTGTATATTGAATATAGAGAGACAACATTTCATTGATTTGAGGACAAGGAATATGAAGAACGAAAGCTTTCCCCCAATTGATGAGTCTATTAATGAGAACCACAATGAGAACGGATTTGCAGCTAATCTTATATAAAATCTTTTGTGTTAATAAAAGTTTACATTATTTCAAACAAATGTCTTTCTTTTACTGACTTTTTCTTCAATCTTATGTCACAATAATTATATACTTTCGAGAAATGAATTTGAATTAGTTTTCAGTGAACTCAGAATTGAAATAATACTTCAAATAAGAGTCGAATCAAATTTTGGACATTTTATTGATTGATAACAAAATAACAAAATTAACAAAAAAGAAGATTATATACAAATTGATGACATTTGTGGCACAATATCTCAAATCAATTCATTGTTTGTTTTAATTCATTGATAATTCGCATCAATTGGTGTAAACTTTATATTTGGTTTGAGGCCAATCAAGTGGTCAGTTGGTGTTCGGCCCAAAGTCTTTCGATAAAATCAGCGGTTGTGCTCCGAAACTCTTTGTTTGGAATTCTTTGTTTGGGAAACTGGTCCCAAATATAATTGCTCTGAAGGTTAGGGTATTCTAAGTGCCAACTCGTGGGCCGGTCTCCGATCGAGACCTTAGGCATCAGCAGATCTTTGTTCAAAGCCTTACTCGAAGGCAGAGTAGAGATGTGCTCGAATGGAATGTCGGACCGAAGCTCAGAACTGCAAGAATATCGTCGGATATCTCGAGCAGTACTGATATGTCGCTGACGAGAACCGGGAACTGTTTTTGGTACCATCATTAGTGACCTATCGTTAAATAAGGCGGTAATGAGAGGAAGGTTCAGATCTCGACTCTTTTGACGCAATTGATGTAAATCAGAGATCGAACCGTTTTGTTCGTTATTATAGTTCTTCACATTTAGTCTTCCGTTTGTAGTAATACTGGAGTTCTGTTAAACAAATCAAATAATTAATAAAACTGTTGTAAATAATTGGGAAGAGTAGAGTACTGACCCCTTTGTGACTAGAGCTCAAATTTGAAAAATTGTCACAATTTATGACTCGATTTCCATTTGAATGGTTGGCATACTGTGGAGGCGGAGGAGGTATTAGTATTGACTGCAGATTGGAATCTGTGTTAACACTGATATCACTGGCAAACAGTCTTAAGGGATGACTCGAAGTCATTGAGATATTATTCAGCGACTGATGGAATGAGGGCTGAGCTGTTGGAGGAATGCTTTTGACGGACTGCTTGGAGGGCAACAAACCGTTTAAATTGATTGGAGGTCGGCTGTAGTACGAACAGGGGTCAGAATGGGCGCGGGTGTCTTTACTCGACTTGATTAGAGGTGAATTGGTTTCGATATAAATGTTTGAACTAATATTATTCGACAGACCATTGATTGGACTAATTTTTGAAACTTGGGATAAGTTTGAGAACTCGTCACTGATTCTGACGTTTGTTCTGTTCGGGGAATAACAAGGAGTCGACCAAAGCTGAGAGGTATGCAAATTGGGTTCCGAGGCGGCCGTCGTTGACGTTTTGGCTGAGTTTGAGACGTTGTTCGGAAAAATAGAGAGGGTTTGCTTGTTATGGGTTCGAGTAAGGGATGAGACACCTATTCGTGTGGCTGTTCTCTGAGTTGGGTTTGTTGTTGTGGTCGGAGTTAATGTTGAGCTCAATGAGGGACAGGCCTTCAATAAGAGTTTAGGTTTAGTCTCTTGGAATTGAGAGAAATAAGGAATGTTTTCGTAGATATGATTCATTGATTCGGATCTTTCGGTCAGTTTCGATGAATTGACGGAACGCACAGTAATGTCGGGGATCTGTTGAACTTTGGCACAGGAAGTGTTTACTGTAATGTCGGGCTTAAGACTAGCAGATGAACAGTGGATGAGTGGATCACTCGTTTTGATTTCAACGACCCCTTGATTTTGATTATTGTTCATAACATTAATTATCTGTTTATTGTTTCCAATGATAGGATTGGAGGGAATGATAGACTTGACAGTAGTATTGCTCTGTGAGGATGAGGTGCTTTTGATGCTATTGGCACTCGAAGGCACCTCATTATCACTTTGTTTGCTTTTATGATAATTATTGCAATTGAAGGAAATGTCTGTAACAGAGTTCGACTGTTTGTCCTCTTTGTGTGGTTTCCGACAGTTATCTATCGGTTCGCTAAGAGATAGAGATTCGAGCGAAACGACGGGCGCAGAAGTAATCATTATTTCGACGTCCATATCGTCTCTGTCACTGTCCTCAAGACTTTGCACTTTGTCTGAAACGATACCCGACGTTGTATTAGAGGAGGCGTTACTGATTACTGACACTCTCTGAGCACTGAGGCCGGTGTCATCTAAGGTTAGAGCCGTGACTTTGTTAAAGTCGGAGCTCTTCTTATGAATCCTTGCAATGAGAGGCAGATCATAGGTGTCGTCACAAATATAAGATTCTCTAAACTTTTTTCTGCAGAGTTCTGATTCTCTTCGCTTCACTTCTTTCATCTTTGTCTGAACCACGAGTTGGAACTGATGGGCAACTTTGCACATCCATAGCAGATGTCGGGCCGCCTCCTCAGTGGTGGCATAATAAGTGAATTTCCTGACCGGGTATCCAATCGAACGGATTTCAAACTTTTTCTTATCAAAGTAGAGTTTTCCGATGTCTGCCCACACGAAGTACGAGATGCGGGTCTTTTGTTTAGCACAGGTGTGACTGCTATGACTCGAAGTATGAATACTTGAAATTCTCTGCTCTTCTGAATTAATTTCTACACCAGTAGTGCAAATACCGATCCACACCTCAGCCGATCCCGTCTTGTTCTTCAACTTATATAAGTGTAGATTATGAGCAGCGCTGGCATCCGAAGCCTCTTTAATATACATGGATTGAGCCTCGCTTTTGGGCATTCCCTTGTGGTCCCGGTGCAAGAAAGGCAAGTGTCGGACGATATAATCCAAACCCATGGCTTCGATTACCTGAAAAACAAACGCATCAATCAAAAGGCGTTCTCTAATAATCATTGGTTTAATATTTAAGCCAAAAATCGTTACAAATTCGAGTCTATTATATATATCGGACCCTAAAAACAGATAATGTATTACATATTTTACTCCTGAGTAGAACCCCTCCGATCTCACATCAAATTACTTATATATATCAAAAAGTTTATAAAACTTGAATTATAATTTTTAAGGGGGACAGCAGTCGAGCGCTTTGGAGAGCATTCAAATAGTTTTGAGATTCTCTGGACTCAACTTTCAGGCCCTCCACTCCTCTTTGTTTGAGTGAATTTTATTTCTTATCTTTTCCTCCAAATAATTGTCTAACAGTTTGAGGCATAATATTAAGTGAATTCAGAATATATTCAGAATATTAGTCATTACAGAGAAATTCAAAATATTTCAATCGATTTAAAGTGAAATCTGTTTTTGTTTTGCTTTCGTTGAATTGAGTGAAAAGTTTTGTGACTTTATTTTCTTAAAGTGAGCGCAAAAAATATTTGAAGAGTAAAAAACCAGTGTTTGAGTTAAGAGTCAGTCTTATGTCTTACCCACGAAGCAAAGTATTGGTGAACATTGAAGTATTGGCCGACATGTAGCTCAGGATTGAAATTACCAAAGTCTGCCTGTAGGGCATAGGATGCCAAGAGAAAGGCCCGCTCTTCGCACAGCGCCTGACCATAATTGACTACATTCTCCCTTAAAAAGAAAAGAAAAGATTAGTATTTTGAGCTGAGGTCTAATTTTGCTGCAATGCATACCTGAGTTGGAGATAATAGTGATTTTTTGCTTCTTTATCGCTATAGTCGGGGCAAAAAAGAGACAAATTTTAATTCATTTAATGGCATCGCGTCTCAGATATCCAATAAATTATATATAATTGTATTAAATAAAGTCTCGGAAAATACTATTATTTGATAAGCAATTAAAGAAACGCTTACCTAATGAATAGATATGAGTCCACATAAAACTGTACCCTCAGATGAACGCCAAATAACGACTTTCCAGTGTTGTCGACCCCCTTAATGGTTGCAAACATAGACAAAAGTGAGACTCGATTTCAAAGTCAATTCACATCATAAAAATGGGTAATTAAAGAAAGGATAGGCATTTGAAAGACCATTACATTATTCTGGAGTTTCCACTGTTTGGGCGCATATTTGCACAGCTTTTGTGTCGGATCCAAAAATAAAAAGGAATCTGAAACCGAAGAAAACGAAGAAATAAATGAATTGAAAAATAAAAGTTATGCAAAAACTCGAGTCTATTATCAAATGGTATGCACTGAAGGATAACTTTTCCCAAAAGCCCTCTACTTATCCCATGAGAACCTAATTGCAGACCAAGAGTCAAATGCAATCGCAGTTCACTATTAATATTAATTATATGAAAAACGACACAAAATTATAATATCAAAAGAGAAACAACTATTTTATGATAATATAGTTTTGAACCTCTTTTTATAAAAGACATTAAAATATAATCTAATGACTGACCTGTTCTGATGGCGAGACCGAAGAGCTCTGTTTGGCAGAGACCCTGGTATTTGCAGATTTGTGCGAACAACTCATTGACTTTGCTTTTGACCTAAACATCAAACATTGAATTCAGTTGAAAGTGAGACCAAATTAATTATTGTTGGCATCGTTTTTGGGAACAAAAACTGAGTGCCATCCAAATGGTATGTCATAAATACCTCGACAACAAAGTAAAGCGTGTCTTCATTCAACAGGTTTACGGCGACAAACTTCTTATCGTTCGGTAGCTGTGAATCGCAGGTCGAGTAGACATTACGCCTCATTGTTCTTGAGTTTCACGTCTGGCTGAAGAGAAATTACAATCTTTACTATTATATTGACTTTTATTGCAGTTCGCAGTCAATGGGAAAAGCGTTGAAAATTGATTTTTTCCAATAATTGTTCGAATATTTCATTTATAAAAACTTTTTTAAGAGACGCCCAAAAAGTTTTAAAGCATTAGAAATGTAGTAAATTTGTTAATCAATTAAATCAAGTAATCTGTCGGATATGAATCCAATTCAATGATCAAACCTGTGCTCAGACTTTGCCATTAATTTGAAATTTGGATTAAATTCAAGAAAAAGGAAATTCTTTGACTTCAAAAGTCAAATACTTTTCCACTGATTAGTAGACATGAGTGGAAACAAAATACATATTTTGGTGTAAGAGTGCAACAAATTATTGAGTGAATGATAGCTAACAATAAAATGCAGTTTTAATAAAATGAGTATTTAATGCATTACTTCTTTCCTAAAAGTTTTAGTTATGTTTTATCAAACAATTACTGAACTAAAACTCACTTAAAATCACTAAATAATAATTTGTTATCATCTGAACAGTTCAGAGTTGAATGTTCTGGAATGCAATCCAAAGGAATGCTGTGCTGTTAGGCATCAAACTGTACACAAACTGTACTCTACGGTTGAATTTTTTTGTTTGTTATCTTTCGCTGGAATAAGGACTCAACCATATTATGATAAACGGCTCAAAAAAGAAAAGCCAAGAATTTTCGCCAAAATTAAATTTTTATTATTGATTAGGAATTCATGATTGAGGGGATTGTCATCAATCATAACAATCATTATATTCTATTATTAAATCTAAACTCGAATTTAGACTTAATTGATAGAATCGATTTCATTATACCTTAAATCCTAATAGCATTTAATGACTTGTTTTCTCCAGACCTTAGAAGAAAGGAATGCCTTTCCTCTCATACTTTTTTTTTAATGATTTGTCTCACTCTTAGATAAGATAATGGAAAAGAAGTTCAATTGTCAATAGTTAAGAAAGTATTTCGCAAAATGCCTTCCAATGGAGAGGTGGGGCAACAGTTCTAACAACAGGCGAGCGTCCAATTAATCTGTTCTCTCCTGTGGTTGTATTGCAACTAAAATTAAAATTTTTAACAATTGTTTCGCTATTTTCTGCCCCAAAGTCAACGAATTCTGAATTAATGAAAACGGATTCGCTTTGAATGGAAAGTACAATGAAATTGAAATATAAAGGTTTGAGTGAATTCCTTACTCCGTTAAGCTATGGTTTGTGAGCACTGGAATACTGGAATACCTATTGAAAAGGTGGGCGTAATATAAGCTTCGATACAATAGTATAGTGAGCATAAAGGAACGCCACAATTGAATAAATACCTGAATTAACGACAGGATTTAAAGCATCCGTTCCCCAATTTTTTGATTAATTTCACAAAATGAGGAAAAATAGGGAAAAACTCTGAAAAACATTATTCAACGAATAAATTATTTTTCTAATTAATTCAAAATTGTATGGAATGGATGAAAAACTGGGCATTTATTGTGCGATAACGTGAACTAAGTTCACGGTCTGAGCCTCTCTCAGGTGTCAAATAAAGAATCATTTGTTTACTATTAGAATAAGTGCTAACAAATTGTTATCAATGTTTATATCAATTGTTATTCATTCGCATTCAAAGTATTCAAAAAGGAATTTAATCAAATATCAAATGAAATGTTAACCTATTTTTTTCGTAACAAACATTTATTTTATAAGTTATTTCCTTTTGACACTCTCTGCGGAAACCTCGAGGAAAGCATTTTTTATGAAACCTAAATACTTGTGTTGAAATCCGATTGAAATTCAAGATAAATTCCAATTGAATTTTTCAAAAATTAAAATCTCATCTTTGCTTTTAAATTGTTTTTAATTTTTTTTTCTTCAGTGAAACTCATAAAATGTTTTCCAAAAGATTTACATCAGATATGCGCCAAAATAATTGATTAACGAAAAAGCAATGCCTTCGCAATTCTGTTCACTATTAACTTGCTATCAATTTCCTTAATCATTGGTGTCAAATGTGTTCACCAAAATTCAATTTTATTATTCAAAAATATTCGGAGAAAAATACAATATAAACAGACAACAAATTTTCTGTACTTGGAAAAACTGTTTTGAAATGCTAGTGCCAGAATTGGTAGCTCAAAAGTATTGGTCCTTGACAACTTTAATTGATTTATCTAATCGATCGATCAAATTATTGCAAAAATAAATATTTTACTCTTGAAATAAGAGCGAAGAGTAATTAATTCAAAAACATTTTCAACTGTTTTTCACCTTAAAAATGATGAAAATTCTAATGAAATAACAAATCATTTTTCGGTAAAAGATTCAAAAATAATGGGATATTAAGGATATAAAGGACTTCTATTTAAGGACTGAGTCATTACTTAACTATTTCTGAATTCCCCGAAAAAAAGGTTTCTGAATCATTTGAATACAACTGGCAGTCAATCAGACCATTAAATATTCAAAAGTATTTGAGTTGAATATCAAAAGCAAAAACATCTGCACTTAAAATGTATATAAACTCTAAAAGTGAACAAATAATAGAAAATGAATTTGAAATCCGTATCAAAAAGAGATTTGAAAAGTTTTGACACAAAACTGAAATTATTCTCGATTTCAGTTATTCATTGAAATTCGTTAGAAAATTATAAAAGAGTAATGAGATCTGAAAAGAGCTGAAAGAGTGAACACTAACGTTCAGTTAATAGTCAGAAGTGGTGTTCACAGAGCTATTGAGAGTCCGTTTTGTGATCACAACAATGTTGGTAACCATTAATAGCTATTCACGATTCGTTAGTTTTATTACTACTACAGGACTGTTGTATAAGTGAATTGGGGGCCAACTTCTCCCGACTGGCAGAGCAAACAGAGCTCACAAATAATAGACTGAAATATCAAACGTTTTCTCTCTATTTATTAGTTTCATTGGAATCACAATCACTAACATAATTCTGAAGTGAGTCTTGTGGTGTGCGCTATGTTTAGTTGTTGTTGCCGGCTATGACCCCGGAACCCATGAGGTCAGCACAGATTATAGTCACGGAACCGGGCTGTGAGCTATGGGCCTCTTATGCCGATTAAAATATTTATGTAAAACATTTTCGCTATTTTTTGAGTAATTTTCTGAAAGTCTGAACCAAAGAAAACGAGAGTTGAGTTCACTCTTAGACTCAACCAAATGGTTGAATAAAACATTACTTCAGAGGAACTGATGATTTGGCCCAAAGAAAAATGTTTGTCATAATAGAGCGAAAAGTTTTCTCACATTTAATTGAATTTTGAGGACATTTAAAAATCTCAATAAAAGATAACAAATGATCGCGTTTTGTAATCACATCTCATTGAATGTGGAGCTGAGCTGTGCTCACACTTCGGGCAATATTCATGAGTCGAAAGATTTCATTTATTTCAACGAAAAAAAGTATTTTCCCACACATGAGAAAAGAAAAAAGCTATGAAAAAGTGCTACTGATTTGCTAAATGTGAACAACTCTTGTGATTCACTCAAAGAGTATAAATGTTTTGCTGTCACGAAACGCTTAATTGAGACCATCGCTACCCATAAGAAGAAAGAGTGCATTCATTTACTTCTTTCCCCACACAATGCCATTCAATAGGAATTTAATAATTTCTGATTATATTCAGTCATTCATAATATTTCTCACTTTTCAGGGTTAGAATCAATAATTTTTTTGAGCAATAATTCAATTCACATAACTTTTGGTTAGGAAAAGAAAGCACTGTTTTGAGGCTTAGTATTTAAGAGGACTTACGGATTGCTTTTCTCTGAAATTCTTCAAAATATTTTTCAATCGGAGATTTAGTCAATTCTAAGAAAATATTTTTGGGTTTTTCTTCCTTTGAATTGAGAGTCGAAGTCAACAAATCATGTTTTGAGCAAAAAATGATAAACACGTGAAAATTTGAGGTGAGTTTCCTCTCTGTTCACTAAATTAAAAACTAGTGAAGCCGTAGGACTGGGTTTAGCGCCAACACAAACATCCAATGGTTATAAAGTGAAGAAAACTTTTTAAACGTATTCCAAGAGTTCTTTCGTAAGCAAACACTTAGTGAAGGACTCGAATACACTTAAACTCATTTAATAGTGAGTTCTCTGTTGGACACAAAAATGCAAGGATTTTGTTGCAAAAACCTAATCAGCAGATCAATAGTTCCCATGAAATAGCATCCGAACTAATATAAAATATGCGCCACTTTTAATGCATGGCATGCGTGGGGAATGTTCTCCTGGATGTGCTTCTTGTGGTGAGTGTGTGCTCTGCGCTCTGACTTATTTGGGTGGCGCCTAACATTCCATCGACGCCACTCTCTGGCATTCCTATCACTAAAGAGATTCTGAAGTGAATCCACTATTCATTTAGGATAAAGCTTTACGACCGGTGCGCACACTTCTCAATGCCAACCAATGCAGACCAATAAAGTCCAATACAACCCTTTATTTTGTTGTCGAATATGAGTTAGAATTACATATTTTAACGATTGACTAATACAACAACTTTTCAAACCAATCATCAGTTTATCAAAAAAGAGTTTCAATTATCTATTAATATCCAATCACTGAATTCGGCCCATATTTTCCAAATCATAAATCTCTGATTAAATGGACCATGCTCAACTAATCCTATAACTTGATATAAACACAATTTGATACTAAGTTTATTCCAAATAATATAATTAAATAGCAATAAATCCGATAACTTTGTATTGAATATAAAGTTTGAAGAAAAAAAGCAAAGATTTCAAATCTAAAATACATTAAGAAATTCCGATGGAAGAGATATTTCTGGTTGTGTTCCAGAATAAGGCGAATGCATAAACATATTTGATAACTATCGAGGAATTTATTATAATTTAGTATTTTTAGGCTCATATGAATGGACTTTCATGACTTCGATAAGAAAATTAATGTATTCTTTGGAAATGTTTTCACGTATTTTAAATATATTTGTGAAGCGATAGTCTCTCTCTCTCTCTCTCTCTCTCTCTCTCTCTCTCTCTCTCTCTCTCTCTCTTTGGAGGACTGTTTGGTAATCATCACATATAAGCATATCGTTAGATATATTGTATTTGAATGGTTTGAATGGCGTTTCTTTAAACTAGTTTTTATTGAGAACTAGATTTTGTCTCATTTTTTAAATAAGCATTAAATGAATAATATATGAAAGCGCTCAGCACTGAATCTGCAGGGGATTCGACGCTTGAATAACTGGCAAAAATGCTGTTCGCTTGTGATTCATAAATCTCTTTGACTTGTGGTTCATATCTTTTATAAAAGAGTGACAATTGATTGTGTGAAAAGTCCTCTTTTCTAATGCAAATCATATTTAACAGCAGTCAGTCTTAAAGCGTGTCCTCCGATCTGTGCCTCTCTTTCTCTTAAGACAACTCATTTGATAGGCATTTCCAACATTGCATTCATCGACTTATTTTAGTTTTAGATGCGATCTCATAGTCAGTCAGTCCATCACAACCTGTTCCACAACATTCTCTCTCTCTCTCTCTCTCTCTCTCTCTCTCTCTCTCTCTCTCAGAAAATTGTTAAGATTTTTTTAATTTTCAAATAATATTCGGACCAATTAGTAAAACAAAAGCACTTTTATCTTCTTTATGTGAGAAAATGAAAATAAATTTAAATGATTTCACTTTTCGTGATCTTAATTAAAATGTTAAGTCTTTTAATTGGTCTGAAAATTAATGAAATATTTTTAAAATAAACACATTTAACGCGTTATTGAATTTCATTAAGAAATACAATCAAAATATTTCAGTAAAAACAGCTTTAATTGAAAAATTCCTCAAATAAAATCAATGAAAAAAGTGAGTGAAGGTCAATAATCTAGCAAAAGGTATGGAAATTTGTTCACAATTAGACATGAAAATAATGGTACTCTGTTTGAATAATTGAGCCCAATTTGAGCATGCCACACTCACAAGAACCACAACAGGTTACAAAACATTGATTTCATGAAATTAAGTGTAAATAATAGCAAATTGTTATTCGGATGTATTAATCACGCGATCATTCATTACTTGGACTCCTGAAGAAAGTTGTGCCGCAATTGATGACATTGACCCTAATTCTGGCTCTAAAACGACACTGATTTTAATTATTTTCGCGTTTATTTATTTGTTTGTCCACTTATATGGCATTCACGGGTCGAGAGATCCACTTAAACATTAAATAAGTTTAGTTTTGTCCGCAAAATGTGAGCCAAAAACGAATTAAAACTGAATTCAAAATTCTGAACGAAAAGTCTTTTCCTGAAATTTAATGTCTTTGAAGTCATAGTTAAAGGAGTTTTCATTAAAAATAATTTCATGTAATTTATCAAAAATTCGCAAAAATCCGAAATAAAATGATTTTTAAATGCTTTCTGAGAGCACTTCACATAAAAAACACTTGATTTCAATGAGAATCCAATTGAAAGTCAAGCCTTAAAATAGTGTATAAATCGAAGTGAGCGTAGGTTAGGATTCCTTAGCTATCAGTTACGCCTCGATTCCACCATTAATTGTGGGCCCAAAAAGGAATTCTGTCTTTACCTAAAGGGTGTATGGGCTCTACTGGTGAGACATTTGCCTCAATAGATCATAACTTCAATGAAATTTGTTTTTCTCCAGTTTTGTAACTCACGTAACAATAAAAGCGAATAAAATATTTGCACAGAAATCATGATTTGAATATTAAAATCACAGATAAATCATTTCATTTCTCAGAAGACTAGTATTTACTTCAATTGATTAGGAATTTGATGAAATTATTTGATAGATTCAAATAACGAATCAAAAGATAATTGTGTTTTAAATAAATATTTTCTCCTTCTTTGTGATTACATCCCTTTCAGGGCAACGATTTTTTATCTCAAAGTTATTTCATTAGAAAATTAGAAATTCAGCTCAACTTTGTTTCGAGTGTTTTATCAGTGATTGCTTTCAAATAGTTATCCATTTGTTTTCCAATCAGTATTTCCTTATAATAAATGTTTTTCTTTTTCACCCAAAACTGAGAAGAATTGATTTATTATCGAAACTACAATTAATTTGGGAATTTCGGAAACAAGTGGTCAGAGGGGAAGACCTGAGGGGCGTTCAATTGCTTCAGACATAACAAGTAATTCTTTGAACAGTTAATGAAATAAGTGTTGGAATAGATTGAAGTCAAGTCCCCTATCGTTGAGTAATTGTGAGCTATATTTCTATACAACTTAACTAAAGTCAACTCATTTGGAATGTTTTTCTGGAAACTCATCGCAGAGAAGAAGAGTCGACAATAGAGTCTATTCGTTGGTGGATATGGTCGTCCTTGCCTTAGGGCACTCACATCACAAAAGAATAGTTTTGGGAGAGTTTGGCTCAATTCCAAAGAACATACTTTTAGGCAAAGCTCATGATTTCCTAATAGAGGTTTACTCCCATTTTTATGTAATAAACTAAACGCTTGTATTCTATTATTGATGTAAATATTGTGGAATTTGGCGCCATTTCACTGCCAGACCAGTACTCGACTCTTCTTCACTAATGGCAAAGGTATGCGATCCAACCCATAACAAGAAAAAGTGGTGAATCATTTGCATAGGAATTCACGGCTATATCTCTAACACCACAAATAAAACATTATTTTTGTTGGCTTAGGAGAGGAGAGGAGAAGGAGAGGTGCCATCAGATCACGTCTTAAGACTTTTTTGTTTTGTTTTACTGGTTTAGGTATATATTAATATATCACGGATTGGCATTAAATATATGCCTCGATCTTCTCCTTATGGCATCGCATACCTGTTCGGACGATAACACTTAATGATATGCTTTGGGCTATTTGTAGGAAATTTCGCCAAAATAGTAATCAATGCCTTCTCTCTCTCTCTCTCTCTCTCTCTCTCTCTCTCTCTCAAGAATTCAAAACTCCTCCCAAAAAATGGTATAATCAATACGACATAAAACTGATTACTTCTTGTGATAAACGTTTGCATAACACAGAACTCGGTTTTAAAATCAGTGAAAAAGAATAAGAAATTAATGACTAAACTCAGCGTTTGATGAATAATACGAAGAAATTCCGTTTTGTTGAGTAAATAAAAAACAAATAATTATAGAGTGCTTTACATATCTGTGAAGTAATGCATTGAATAATCAAATAAGAATGATGTTGAACATTGACCAAGGCACTTTGGAATGCTATGATAGCTCTGCAAAAGTCGAGTGTCAGACGAGTCACTAATAACAGGAGTTTTGGTTTGCAATTAATATTTTGAGAGAATATTTTGAACCAAATAGTTTTGATTGCAATAAAACAGCTCAGCATTAGTGGTAGTGTTTGGCTCAGGGCATAAGTTCCACGTTTTATCAGAAGTGCACCAGAATGTGGCACAAATTTAGTCGCTGGCAAAGGTATTTGAACTATTTTACTCAGAGCCAATTTGCTTACAGCACTCACACTATGGCTCACTCAGACATTTCAACACAAACTGATCCCTAATTTGAACAAATATTTGCGCTAAAAGTCAGAGCATATATGCATTCAATTCGCAGCCAAACATATTTGCATTATATTCCAGGCATTTATACAAATAGTAATCAGAATCCATACCTTTCTATTGTAAATCAAGTTATAAACAGTTGGTTTGGATCCCAATTAAGCCGATAATCAACAAAACCAGTGCTTCACTCAAATGTTTTCGCTTAATATGAGTTGAGTTATGAATTTAATCCAAAAGAGACGACACTTCGTAAGTAAAGGACTAACTGTTTGGTCAATTGATATAAAAATCGTTGAATATTTTTAGTTGTTTTAGTGATGGCAATGATATATCCGAGTTGTCAGAGAAGTGGTCGCATTCATAGTTCAAATGCTTTGATAAACAAGTTTTGGAAAGACTTCGAACATATAAGTAATAAAACTTTTTATAAAACTTATACAACTAGTCGTACGAGAAATGAGTTTCGAGCGCTGTTTACAAGTGTTGTGAGCTCTTGACTATAGTCAATGTACATCAGGTTTGACCAAAACTTGGAGGGCTGTTCACTATCTCGGCTCCGATACCTCAATTGGCTGTCCGTGAGCTCCACAAAAATTCATTGACGTCACGAAGGAATGCAACAGAATTTGAGACTCACTTTGAAGTCAGACTAAACGCAAAGCCAAACACACACTGAAAATGTGATCAAACAGAGAGAGGCATAAAAGCAGGTGTACTCCACTCTACTCGTATGCAGTCCTAAGTATTACTATCCCAACACCATTGCTCTCCAAACCATTGAATTACTAATAAATACTTTATTTATTGCTTTCAAATGAAGAAAAATACGCGAAAAAAAAATAAAAATAAATAAACGGAGAAAATTCTCAACAATTTGGAGGTTTTATTTTTCCGACTCTTTTCTGACTTAAACTACTGCTACACATGTATTGAGGCTATGCTTTACGGAAATTCAATCGATTCGAGCGAATCAACAAATATTTTGCACATTCTCTCCACTTATCTCTCTTTTTGTGATCAAAAAAGAAATAAAAATATTTTTTTCATTATTTTTCATTCGTATCCCTTTTCACTGGCAATCGATCAGAATTGCGAGTATTTTATTAGTCATTCAATCTCTCAGTGGCTCTAATAGTTTGCACATACATTATCTAATAACAAGTACATTTTTTTGCCTGATTGCCTTTTAATTGCTTCAAATCGTATTATAATTCTTCCAAACACTTAGTATTTGTGACTGGAGTCCAACAAAAAGGCAAATTAGATGCAGAAATTCAGCGCAATTACCACCGAATTGTCAACAGAAGGGAACAACTCTTATACCCAACTCAATAATTGTCGTCATTTGCATTGAATGTGGTTTTGAAGAAAAAAAGACCAAAAGTTTATTTCCTTATCTCAAATAATTCGAGTTTATTCACACGAAATACTATTGAATTTTCAATAATCATATTTATTATTATTATTTGTTTTTCAGACAAATTCTTTTGATATCAATTTAATGGAATATTTTTCGATAAATAGTTATGTGAAACACAAAAACAAAAAGTTCCCAAAAATTCCAACTCTCAGGGGCTCTGAGTTCTCCACTTTTCAATTCACTCAATTTGACAAGCTCACTTAAGAGAAAGTGTGAGCCAGCTACCGCACAAATTAAGCCCACTTTGTTTAAGCCACTTGATCAATTTAATTGAGCTTGTTCTATCTGATAAGAGAACAATTTACTAATTATCAGATTGAAGAGAACAGAGTTAATTATAGTCAAATGGAACTTGTTAAAAATAAATCAATGAATCCAACATGATTGAGACATCATGAAGTACTCAGGGCTATTTATTGCTTCTTGCGTTGGCCCAATCCAAGAGGTGTTTGGATGATATACTTTTTTGATTAAATGATTGAAACTATTTTGAAAATATTTCGGTCATTCATTCATACGTTTTTCTAAAGATTTCATGAATTCATGAGTCATGACATGATTTTTTCAGAATTCAATTCTCAACGAAAGCCTTTTCTTCAGTGGTTTTGCTTTTAAAACATAACTTATTAATAGAAATGTGAATTCAGTTCACACTTTTTGTTCACATTTCATAAGAAGTATATAATTTGTCTCTCGATTTGAATGTAATCATAAATATTTTTCTCGTTATTCAGAGATTAATCTTTCGAAAGAATTCCGTGAAGTCTGATATCAAATGTAAGATAATTCAGTAATTATTTGTTTGGTTTCAGTCTTTCAACAATTAATGTCGAAAATGAAGTGTCAATCAAACGATCGAATGACTGAAAACAAAAACATTTATTATTTTTTATCAATAAATGGTTTGTTATTCAAGCGATTACTCAAATCACTGATAAAAAGTGTTGAAAATTATTAATGCTTTTTGTCATCAATTGATAAGTGATTTCATTTTTTCGACTCATACTTTTGTTATACGAATAGGAGCATGGTGCAGTGGTGCAATTGTGCTAACTCAAATATTCAATCAACGACTGGCGGATCATAAATATTTTTATCAAAACAAAAGATAATTTAAAAATAAAGTTTATTTGGGCTCTAATTCATTAAACCCATAAAACTGCTATCAATTATATCCTGCAATCAATTTCTCATAACCCGAGCGAATATATAAAATATAAAATTCAGTTTCAGAGATGTCCACAATTTTCACTTCGAAATTGTATTTAAATCGCTTCAAATTTTCTCATTTCATTTAATCAATTATATTGATTCTTCATTAAAAGTACCTAGTTTGAATGGAAAATTTTGAAATTCCAGTTAATAGGAGGGATTAGGAGAAGCTCCGGACCATAAACCCTGTCTACACCCTCGACACACCTTTGAGTGAATAAAATTTAAAGCCGTTGACAATAAAGACTGAGATATGAGTCGATATAATTTAAGGGAATAATTAAATGTAATTATAAGAAGCGATTATTTTTAATGTATTTAATGCTTTCTCACAACAAATATTCGAAGAATTTTTATTATATCAGAGTTTAGTCAAAACCTTTTTTCTTGTTTTGGCACTAATTGTGAACTAAAGCCAAAAATATTTGCATTTCTCGAAGAAAAACAATTAAGTGATTAAAAATAAATTTGAATTCAATTAAAATAAAGACAAAAACAGGATTTAAGGGATAAAACCATTTGTGAGCTCACCTCAAATGCTGTCTATTGGACAGAGAAAGGACTCCATTCGTAGTAATGAAAACCAATTCTCAGGAATGACTGAAATTCCAATCAAATGAATGAATGGTTTTGAAGAGAAAATAGTTTTTAAAGAAAAACAAATTCAAATGTTTTTCGATATAATTTATTAAAACTAAAAAAATTAATTTATGTGAAGAATGTGAGCACCGAATGACATGTTTTCGATTTTTCCATCACTTGTTTCATAAAATGCAATAAATATTTTCATCAAAACAGAGAACAGGCGTTAAAACAAACAGTTTTTTTTCACTTTAATCATAATTGAAATGAATTGAAATAAATATTTACATATTTTGCTATAAAATTTCAAACAATTTTATTCTAAAACTTAACGGAATTCCTCTAAAAACATGAAATTCTTATCAATTTTTTCTCTAAGTTTTTGTTTTTGTTTAATGAAATGATTTTTTCATCGAATGGCCTAAAATTTGCAAAATATTTGAGAAATATATTCAAAAAACTAATAAAAGTTTTTTGTTTTCAAAATAAAAATCTCGAAAACGATTTAATGAAACGAATAGTTAACGCAAATCAACATTAAATCAAAGAATTGCCAATTATTTCAAATAATTTGTTTGAAAATCAAGTTTTTAAAAACAAAATTAGTGTTTAATCACTAATAATGACTAAATTTTTTAATCCAATAATAAAATATAAAATATAGGAATCAGTTATCAAATATTGGATAATAATCGGAGAGAATTAAAACTAAAACAAAGGGAATGTGTTTTAGAGAACTTAAAAATACAGGATTTTCGTAGAGTTTATTATAAGAGGCACTCATTTCGAGAGAACTAACCTTTTGATTGATTTGAAAAATACTAAAATTTGTTTAAATAATAGCTGCGATCAGTTTATGAACTTATGATTTGAAACACATTTTTAAACAATAAAAATATGACAAATAATAACGAATTAATGCGTTTCGATGTCGAGTAATATTCAACTATTGTTTTCTAACTGAGAGAGAAGAAACTGGTCGTGAGTTTTGTGGTTTAGTAGCTGAGGGTCCGGTGAAAACAGCTCTGACTTTCGGCGAAGAAGGGGTTTATCGCGTTTTATAATCTTCTTAACCTTTGGTTCGAGAGAAACAGTAATTTATTAAATAAATCAAATTAACAACAGATTAAGGGATGACTCACTTCTTTAGCTTCTGTTTCAAACTTTTCATAAGAGATATCTTCGTATTCATCGATTGGGGAAAAGGTTTCGTCTCCCATATTGAAGGCTGAGTCCAGACTAATGGACGACCTTTTCTTTAAATCGACAAAATGAGGATTACTTTGAGCCAAGTCTTCGATCTTAGTCCAGGCCTCGTCTCTGTTCTTCAGTTTCGACTTTTCTCTGACGAAGAAAATCAGTTAACAATTTAGAGAGAATAGAGTCAAGTCTTACGACTGTCGCTCCTGTTTGTAGTTTTGGACGCATTCGTCAAACAATCTTTGATTCATTTCCATAAACAGTTTGAGTGCGTTGTATATCAATCCGTGGATAGTCTTATTCCAGTGGGACTTAGAGTTGCGATAGAGGGCCGGAAACATTATCGGCAGTATTGTGTTCGCGTTGTCTGTTATCAAACTCATTATGTATTCGTTATTCCAGTAATAGAGCGCCCGTTCGGCCACTTGGAAGTGCGGCGAAGACACACATTTGGCCAGTTGTCGGAAGAGAGGAGTCATCACTTTCTGGAACTCAGCAGGCTCAATCACATCCAGAATTTCCTCCAATTCATTCAGAAACATCACTTCTTTAGGACTGTGCACTTTGGGCCAGAATTTCAATAGACTCGTTATTACCTAAAATTCAATCAATTGTTTAGCAATTTTTTGAAATAAATTAGATTTGACTAACATTTTCAGTAAGAGACGGGTCCTTTTCTAGAAACTGGACGACACAATAGGCCAGTTGTGGGTGATATACACTCAGGGACTTGACTTTGTGTAAAGGCATCAGTACTTTAAGTAGAAAAACCTTGTGTTCATCTTTCAGGGGTAGAGCGAAACCATTGATAATACTGGAAATCAAACAAAGATTAGCTCTGTTTCCAACTGAAGGCAAGGGTTGAGACAAACCTCCCCAAGATTTCGAGCAACTCTGCGATACCGTTATGGCGTTCGGTCTCATAAATAAATCTGTAAAATATATTATTTATTTGTTTTCTGATGTAAGCCCGAAGTCCTAAAAATTTTCCATAAATCCGGTGTAAAGTAGTCTTCAGAAAATCCCGTTCCCGCGGGTCTTCACTATCGAACAGATCGAGTAACTGTTGAGTTCAGTAAACCAATTAATTCAGATTAACTCAATTTGATTGGAGGACAGACCTGAAGAACAAACTTCTGGTCGATGTGTTTCTTTGCTAAGTTTGGCTGAAAATCAGGCGATTCTAGGAATCGGAGGAAAAACTCATATACAAGTTGGAGGTGAGGCCACGCGGCCTCCAGGGTTGGCTCGTCCTCCTCCGGGTCAAACTCTGCGCCGTTCGGGTTAGACGACGGCGGAAGTGTTCGGAACACATTTGTCGCAAACTATGAGAAAATATCGATTAAATCTCTTAATATTTGATTGAATTTTAAAATTTTAATCGAAAGAAAATAAAAGTTAACTTTCAAAGTATTTGATTGAAAACAAGGAAAATCATTAAAAAAAAGAGTGAAATCAAGAAAAATATTAACATTTGGCTCAAAGCCAAGTATAAAATTCGACTAAATTCTCATTTTATGGCCAAAACTAATCGTTTAGGAATTGCAACGAATTAATGGATTTATTTAATGTAAACCAAATGTCAATTAAATAATATTTGCGCAAAAGTCAAACGAACTAGATTATCGATTGAAATGCAACTCTTACTCAATTAGTCATCTGATTGTTGGTTTTTAGCCAAATTAACCATGCTAAACTATTATAGCTATAAATAAAACTGAGGTAATCCTAAAACATGATATTTACCACAAAATGAGTCTAAAATACATTAAATGTATACCGAAAAGGATTAAAAGTAGTTTTGTCTCTAATTCGGTCTCAAAACTAATTTTTCAAACGTTTGAGTCAAACAAAAGTTGGCTTAATATCGATTGGCCTCAAAATAAAGTGTCGTTTAATTAATTGATTGGAAATCAAACAAAAATGCAATAAAAGCCGATAAAAAGAAGACAATTGCAAGAATCTATTGCAGAATTTTAGGCATAAATCAAAGCTTATCGTAATATTAATTGAGGGCAGACATAGTTCTGAGTGAAAAAGTCTCTAAAATCCTTGTTATACATAAGAAATACATAAAAAAAACTGAATAGTGTTTTGTTTTTATCACTTTTCTCTGTTTCAATGATTAAGAGACTAAGCCTTCGATTAAATGAAATGCTTTCGGATATCGACTGATAATTAAGACTTCGATCAATAATTAAAATATAAGCCTCTCTTCTGTTCACAGATTACTATATATTCAGAGATTCTATTAAACAAATTGCAAACAAAAAAATCCATTAGTTTTCGGCATGAATTCAATTAGAGTTAAGTTGAGGACAATTATAATTCAATACAAAGTGAGATAAAAATTATGGAACAAGATCATATTCAAATGAAGCCCAACGGCAGACAGTTTCGCAAAGACTACCGTTTCGTAATGTGATTCACGTCTTTAATATGAATTTTGATTAAAATCTCGAATAAAACTAATTATTATTTACGAAATATTCGCATAATATTTGATTAATCGAAATAATAATTAAATTGGAGTCAACTTTATTGTCACAAATGACTCAAATGTATATCAAATTATCAAAACTCACAAAATTTAATTAATGGCAATGTTTTGAAGCCATTAATAAATATTAAATTTTCATATTTAAAAGGATCTGAAGAGGAATCACATCAGAGAAAGAGTTAAGTATTTCAGTCGAGTATTTCATCTGATTTGAGGCAAACATTAAAAATAGTGACAATTGAGTGCTATTCAGAGAAAAGCTCTGAATATAAAAATAAAAACAAAACTATTTTTGAGTCAAAATATGAAACGACTATAAAAAGATTGACTCAAATGACTATTTTTGAGTTGAATTTAAGTTCAATTCAGAAAACAAAACAAAACTGTTTTTAGGAAATGAATTAAACAAAAAAAGCGATAAACAAAAGAATCAGATTTTGTCGGAATGAGTGAAGACATGAAGACATACCATATTTACGACTTCCGAATAAATATTTTCAGTGATAACATTCCTCTGAGTCATAATGAATTCGACCAACTCGTGGAGGGCAGCCCTCTTCACTTCCTTCCATTTGAGATCACTCAACGGGTCGGTCAAGAAGTCGAAGAGAACACAGCATTGGTTTAACTTTTGGACAAATAGGTCTTCGCGTTCTGTTCCGGAGGCGTCCTTAAGGGGCGGAAGTTTCTGTATTTCCCGGTTTTTGCTGACATTGAATCGGGAGGACGACTGGCGTCGCGATGTCTTAAGTGTTGGCGAAATCCCAGAATATTTGGGCTTTTGATTGGTTTGGTTACCATTAAGACTGTTGGGACACACTTTCAATGTATTGCTTTCATTATAACTGTTGTTATTATTTCGCTTTTCGACCTCAAAGACAAATTAGACAACAATTAAATCACTGCTTAAGACATGAATCAATTAAAAGAGCAATCATTTAGAGAAATGATTAATTGCTTTAAAGACTATAAACAAGAAAACAGAATAAGAGTAACGGATTTGAAGTCAATTTGATTATCACTTCAAATGAGGGAAAAGCCATTTATATCGACACTAATTGATAGAAGAAGTTTAGACAAATTCCGCCATTTTTTGCTCTCAAGATATCAGAAATCAATAGGTATTGTCTGATTGGAAATACCTCTTCAGTGTTGTCGTCGTTGTTCTCCTTTTCGTCTTTATTATTGTTTGAATTGTTTTTAACCGAAAGCTATTGAAAGAGAAGACAATAAATGAGAAAACATTTGCCGAAAGAGACGGAAACAGATTTGATTCGAGGCTTCAATTGATTGACATTTTCATAGCTTTTGTCAAAACAGGTATTGAAATGAATGCAAACAAATGGCAAATAAGCGAACATTTGTTTTAAATATTGTAATCAAATGGAGATAATTGTGACAAAAGATGTCTAAATTCACTCACTTTTTCCTTTTTGGGTTTATTTGGCATTTTTGGGGCTATTTTTGAGGAGACAACAAATTGATTGAATTGAAAGTCAAAGAGAGGTATAAACACAAACAGACATTGCTATCAAACTGAGGAAAGGGATCATCTCTTATGAACGCAAACACAACACAAGCGCTCGATTGCTGCGAATACGAGTCCTCCCGGAGTCGAGTTTTAGTGCTGTGTTTGTGCCATACGTTTACACTACTCTCCAGTCCACTGATATTTCATTGAATGTGAACTCATATCACAAATAATTGGTTTACTGAACACCAGTTGAACACTTAGCCGGTTCATTGTCTCCCCACAAATACTATCATTATTTGAATCTAGAATTTTGATTTCCTGTGATCTGTGATCATTATTTGTGATCTTGCTCCTTTCATTAACAATTACATTAACTAAACCAATATTTTGTAAATAAATCAAAATTTTAAAAAATGCATTTTGTGTTCATTGAGTGGGTGCGCACTCTATCTTCAGATCAACCTTTAAACGAAAGGTCACCAGAGAAACAAACTACCTCGACTCAAATCTCGGAATTGAGTTGAATCTTGTCCAATTAATAATTATACTTATATTTCCCGATAAAAGCTTATATCCCTCAAAATGATTACTAGAATTCACTCTTCAAGACATTAAACTTAAACAGTCTTTAAAAAGTGTGAGAAATTGCTACCCCAGAAGTATCATGGTCAATCTATTTTAGGACAAGAATAGGACAATATTTTCAAATTCATTAATATTTTGTGACTCAAAAAGTCCCTTAAAATTGAATTTAATCTAAAATATTAACATTGAATTGAAATTGAAATGAATTTAAAGAAATTAAGAATTTTTACTCAAAGAATAAACAATAAAAATATTATATAAATAATGAATAATTGAATTTTATATAAGTCTTGTGTTATATAAGAGGTTATAAATTATAAAAATGTAAATTTCAGCGAATATTTTATCCATTGATATAGAATTGTCGATTAGATTAACCTGGCTCATCGAATAAATCGCATTAAATATTTTAATTAAATATTAGATTTTTGATAAATAATTTAAATTTTGATACAAAATAAAATAAACAAGGATGATTTAGAGAATCTATTTTTAGGCTTTATTTAATTTTGTTTGAGTCTGTGATAAGTTGTTCGGTGATTTATTAAATGCAAAATTTGTTCTAACAAACAAATTAGTGAGCAAGGTAATTGAACTCTATTCTGTTGCTTTTTCCGGTGAAAAAACGCAATTTTTCACATCATTCACAACTGAATCAAAGCTGAAAATTATTTGAGTTCTTTGGTATTGAAAAAATGTTGGTTTTTGGCAAGATCCTATTAGATCCTATTAGATACTATCACATGCCGTTAGCTCAGGGTTATTGTCGAATCACAGAAATGATAGTGTCGTCAATTGAAATATATTTTCAGTTCATATAACGTATGATTGCATTGAATCTAATTTTATTCTCCGCTCTCTTATCAAAACACGACCTTTGAGTGCAAAATAGATAAACAATATTCTGATATAAATAATTTCAAGAAACCAATTATTGTAACTAAAATTTTGTCTACGGAGACAACCAAAAAGTGTTCATGCTCAAATCCGACACTCAATTATAATGATTTAACAAGAACAACTAATTTGACATTTAAAGAGTTTTCCTGCTAATATTCCGACAACAAAAAGATCTTGTTAAAGAAAATAGCTTATATTGCAAGTGAATTGAAGGAAACTTAAGTAGCTGGAATTAATCAATGTCTGACAACAAGCTCATTTTGATTGTCTTATCTTTGAATGTGTGGCCACTTATAAAAACTCATGATTTCACTCTTATATTGAGTCATATTTTTAATAATAATTAGAAATTATTAATAATAAGTTCGAAATACAAAATCATTGACACAATAATTGTTTAATCGATTCTTAATTATTGTTTATAAACACCATTCCTTTGTTTAATACTATCTATGAGTCTATGAGTCTATTCAACTCAATATTTCGTTAAGTATTTCAAATATACTCAGATCCTAATGAATAGCACTTAAAGTACTCTTTAATTGAGAAATACTTAACAACAGTTTTAAATGACTTAAATTCTAATCGATGTAAACCTCATTCGATGTAAACCCCATTCAATTTCTCATCGATTCTCTCAAATATTTCAAAAGACAAACGAAAAGTACTTTTAGTTTTGGAATATTTCGTTTGCAATCGTTTATTATATTTGCATATAATATATATATATATTATATAATATAAATAAATATATAAATTTAGAAATAAAAGTATAAATATTTGTGAATTACTTCATTCGTATTGAATTCCATTTCGATATATTTGGAAAATAGTGACGAATATAATCATATAATCACTTAATAGTAGAAAACGTTTAAATCGCAATTCATTTGAATATTTCGGAGACAAGTTATGCTCTTAATTCAAAAATCGTAGACAAAAACACCACTGAATTCAATAAAAACCAATTAAATGAATAATTAAAACACATTTGTTTTAAAAACTGACGTCACTTACGGCAAAAGAAATTCAATCGACTTATAATTGATTTAAAATTCTTATCATTTGAAACAAAAATCCCAACAAATATTGAAATCTAATGCAAACTAAAACTTTTATTTTGATATCATTTTGACGTCAGGTTTATCACTGATTCGATGTTTATATGAATATAAGATATAATTTAATATTAGAAACAATTGTTTGTTTTATTGACTCAAAATCAAAACATTTCTCACATAAATTCATTTCTAAAGACTTTTTATTAAATGTTTTCATAGATTTATACATTTTTTCAAAAAGTGTTCAAAATTTGAGATATGATTCGAAAAATTCTTTCATTTAATTCTAAAATTCAATTCAAAGACCAATAGTTCTCAACTCAATGAATGAGTTTTTGTAAGTTTCGAGTCTTTCTCTGTGGACGCGAATTGTCTTTCGCTGATGTGATCCTTTGCCTTCCACTTGAGCTGAGCCGGATGTGGCACAGATGGCTGTGCGCTATAACCCACGTTTGGATGAATGAATGGACAGCTATGCGAACGACATTTGCCTCCAAACCGACAAATCTGTTTCCGATTTCTATTTTTTAGAAAATCCGAGAAAATAATCGGAAGAGTGGACATACCTTGGGGTGAAAGTAAGGACAGGACGGGTTCTTGCAGTTCGGCACATATTTACACTGCTTTACAGAACTCTGAGGTAATAAACTCGATATAATAGCGGCTGAGATCGGAATCTTTCGGCGACTCGCGTGAGTGAATGGACAGTCCCGACGGGAACACATTGAGTCGAACTTACAGTTCGGGTGAATATAAATACATTTATCACCGAAACGGCAGTTCGGAAAAGTTCTGCAAAGAGTTAACAATTAGATCGATGTTTGGAATTAAGGCAAAAATGGACGGACTTGCAGGGGGTGGTCGGGTGTAAGAACTCGCACTCATCCCCATTCTTACAGGAAGGCCAGAAACGACACCTCTCGTTGACTTTGTTAGCACTTAAATCATTATTTTCCGAGTTTTCTGTTTCCATCATATCTTCGGATTCAATGAACTCTTCGTCCATCTCTTCGTCGAAAAGTATTCTGTCGTTAACTGAAAAACATTTGAATTAATTTCAAAGAAATTCAAATTTTTGAAGCATTGCTTACAATCATTGTTTTTCAAATACTTGTTGTGGTCGACGCCGTCCAGAGTGACCACAAATTGGGGATTGATTTCTTCAGTTTCTGGGCATTCAATGATTTGTTTGACTTTTCTCTTCTGAACCTTAACTTCATTGGAATCTTCAGTTTTGTTGGAATCTGAATAATAATTATTGTTTTCTATTATTACTATTAATCCATTGTTTATATAATTTTAACTAAATTTTGGAAAAAATCAAATTCTGGACTATAAGGGGTGCGACAGGTCTTACCCCTAAAGGAAACTATAGGGAAAAGTCATCAAATGACAAGTTTATCGTTTCAGAAATCATTTGGTAATAAAACTAGAATTCAAATGAATTGACTAACAATTGAGAGAACAACTCTTGGGTTTGGTCTCTACTTTCAGAGGATTTCATTTAAAATGATTACCTTTTTTAGTAACATTCAAATAATTTCTCAAATCTTTTGGATCTAATTCTTGTTCACTGATATCAGTGGAGAGGACCTCTTGTTTCTCTCCGAGACGTTTTTTAATGGGAGTCGGGGTATAGTCCACTGAGTCTAAGGCTCTCTTTTTGTTGGGATTAATTGATTCGTTGGCGTCTTTGACGGCCTTCAAAATCAGATTTTTGTTGGCCTGGAGTTCAATGGGAACACTTGACTTGCGTTGAGTGACGCGCACAACACTGGCCACTGAGCCCACTGTCGGACGAATCGGATCGTAATTATCTTCTTCTTCTAATTTCTTGGGTTTATTTACAACGACTGCACCGATTTTAGAGCTCGGAGTCGACGATATTTGTCTGCTAAGGGCCACCGTTTTCTCTGATTTAGTTGTCTTTTGAGTGACTTTATTCTGTTCTTTGTTAACAGCTTTGGCGTCGTTGACATCGCTTTCCTGCAACAATTCGTCGACATCTCCGCCGTCGGGATTCAAATGTAGAACAAAATCGGATTCATTTTGTTCTTTGTTTTCGTTGATATCTTTTTCGTCTCCTTTTTTGTCACTTAAAAGGGTTTCCTTTTTGTTCTGATTGTCATCAGATTTCGGTTGAGAAGTGACTCCATTTGAATCTTTTGTCTCTTTAATAATTGTTTTAGTTTTCTGTTCAATGGTTTCAGTTTTTGAGTCTTCACTGATGTCAACAGAACTGCTATTATCTTCTTTTT
The DNA here is from genome assembly GCA_034698165.1 of Punctoribates punctum. Classification (NCBI taxonomy): domain Eukaryota; kingdom Metazoa; phylum Arthropoda; class Arachnida; order Sarcoptiformes; family Punctoribatidae; genus Punctoribates; species Punctoribates punctum. The sequence continues at coordinate 6,424 of JAQGBD010000353.1, read as the reverse complement.
TGTCACTTTTGACCAAATGTTTGCCGAATCTCTTGTGTTTTGTTTTGGAACTGAGACTCGTCTTCGGGACCTCTTTATCGTCGTTCTCTTCTTTATCAACAGTTGTCACCGATTTCTTGTCATCGCCTTCAGAACAGAACAATCAGTTGTTAGAAGAATTTCAATCAATTAAATCAATACAAACTTTGATTGGCATTCAATTGGATCAGTTTGAGAGTGGAGTGAAGCCAATTAACGAACTCATCGGTGGTGGCGCCCAAGAAAAGAGATAAGTCGTCTTTCATCTGATACTTTGACTTCTGATTTGCCACTAAAACCATTATATAATCGGCTAATTCGTTGTCTGATTTAATGGTAATCCAAATGCAATTTGGGATCAAAACAATCAGAAGACATGTGTTAAGCCTTACCCACAAACGCTCCGATTTGGTCCAGTTTTGTGCGAATATCACTCTTCGGTAATAATTGTGGTATTCATTGATTGAAACAATATTTATATTTTATGACAAATCAATTGATTTAATCATTAATTAAGAAAATGTTTGGAAAAATATGTTTTGAAACTTACCCTCAATTTAGTGATCACTTCGTTCTTAATATTTGACATTTTATTTGAATAATTATAATAACTCTTAAATTAATATAAAATCGATAAATATTTTACTTATAATTAAAATCAGTTTAAATTGATTTTTGATTTAAAATATGATCAAAACAAACAACAAATTGATATTCAGTTAGAAATACGAATCAGTTTCGAAAAAACCCTGAATTCAGAGCATTTTTGACTTCAAATTGAGTGATGCAGTGAAACATAGCTTTCAAATGAGGAAGTTCTCAATCATTGGATCTGATCAATATGACCAAGGCTCTTTTATGAAATCGAATAAAACTAGTCACCAGTGCATACATTCAGTACACAATCCATTTCACATATTTTCAGCTATTCTTTTATGGAATATATTTTATAATAGATGAATAAATGAGATGAAAGTAATAATTAACCATGCTTATCTAACTAAAGAACAATGTCGACAATGTGTAACAGATATGAAATGACCTAAATCAACCAAGATTATACCAAATATATTGAATGTATAATTTGATTTATTCTAATAATAAATTGGATTAAACTCCAAATTAAACGAATTGAATATATTTTAAGTGAATTGATTTCGAAAAATTAGCCCTAAAATAGAACATGGTCAAATATATGTCATAAAACCAGTGAAGATAATCTAAGATGATCAATTTTTTCCAATTATTAGGGTCTTTATATTTTTCATTTGAAATTCATTTTCATTAGAATAGGAAGAAGACCTAGACTACCAAAAAGACTTTAGCCACTCCTCGCTGGCATTATCTGTAAAATTGAATGTGGCAATTGATCTAGTTAAACTAACGTGAGAGAGGTTATATTAAATTGAATCAAAGATCAAAGAAGTGGTTTATGGAGAGGACACCAGTTGATGATGAAGTGAAGCAACTCTAAGCGCTTGTCATAGACTCCGAAGCATTCAATGAAAAGCCAATCCCTTTCCCTTTCAGTCGAGGAGTGAATGCTTTTGAGAGATAAGTTTTTTCTATAAATTTGTGGAAAGAAGTTTCGCATCAAATCATTCCTAGAATTGACTAAATTTATGAAAATGAGTTCCAAATCGCACTCAAAAGTTCTGAGATCTACAGATTCTGAAGACTACGACGATATCGTCACTAAAGAGGACCCACAGAGAGAGGCCACTGTTCTCAAACTGAAGAAGGTTTTCAGGGAATTGTTGGAAACAATAGGAGAGGATCCCGAAAGACAAGGACTGAAAAGGACTCCCGAAAGAGCTGCAAAAGCCCTCTGGTATTTCACCCACGGATATCACGTCCAGACCAAAGGTTTGATAACACTTTCATTTGATCTCAAATAATCTTTTTCCGGATTTTATTATAATTTTTAGCTTGAGCTCAATTTATTCCAAATTATAATCCAATTGATAAAGGAGAGAACCATATAAATCAGTTAAAACTAAACTAAGATACCAAGGTAACGCTACTCTGTGAGAATACCCATTTATTTTTGTTTAAATAAGAAACGGATTCGAAACTGAGTTTAGATAACATTCACTTAAGCCTTGGATTTAATTAAATTCGAGGAAAGAGTCATTTGGTTAAGAGTTGGTCACAGTTTAATAATTTGTTGGGTTAGAGAAGTCCCAGAAATCCATTTGTCTGTGAATTACTGTAAATGAATTGAACGTCAAGAGCAGAGCACATTCATTGATCATTCGCTCCGTTTATGTGCACTAAGTTGAGAGCAATTACTGAATTTGCTTCTAAGGACTCACCTGTTGTTGAGGGAGTCCTCAAAATATTAATAAAGTTAAGACCTTTTCACAGATTATTTATCTTTTCTTTATTTAATTGAAACCAAAAACATTTAACTCTATTCACTGTTTTATGAAATAAAATTGATTTTATTACGATATTAAGTTTAAGTTTATGATAAATAGAGAGAAATTACTTTTTATTTATGGCTTTAAGTAAAGCATTCAAATCATCGATAAGTTTAGGATTGAAGACATCAAACTGTGGAACAGATATAAACCAATTTTATTAAATATCAAATAAAATGGAAAATAAATTATATGAACTGAATTTGATTTTGAATAACTCAATAGAGAATACCAGGAATACCCAAATATATAACAAATATAGGAAACGCATATTAGGGCACAGAATCTATTTCATAGAATTTTTGTAGTTTTAAATTATAGAAATATAAAACTCATTTCAATTTTAGATTAATTTAAATATTAAAAGAATTCATTTGAAAGTATTTAAGAAATAGATAATATATTTTCAGAAATGTTCAATGATGCAATATTCAACGAGGAGCATGATGAAATGGTTATCGTCAAAGATATTGAGATGCACTCACTCTGTGAACACCATTTGGTCCCTATCTATGGATTCGTATGTATTCAACAAATGTCTATTTGGAACCTCTTCTCCGAAATCAATTTGAGAAATAAGCAAGCAGATCTCGGATAGATTTCAATACATAAAAGATCAGATGAAATATTCAAATAACTGAGTTTATTGTTTTGGGATATAAATAAGAAATAGTTATTCTATGGCAACGTTTAATGATATGCTGTGTAGTGATTGTCGAGTCCTCACAAGTAATGATCGTTTCCTTTGACTCAAATATAGGTTTTATATAATCTCTGATTCTTAGTATCGTTTATTCGGTTTTGTTGGAAGGCATTGATTCAGATTATATGGCACTCAGTCATCAATTTCATGGCTCCAACACTCAAATATCACGAGAGTGTAGGCAATGCTTTGACAGCACTTCCGTCGCTTTATAATGAGTTCTCTTTCAGAGTGAATATGAATCGAAGTGAAGATAAGACCCAATTCTAACCCTAACTTATTGTAGTTATTGTCCTTTCAGTAGATTATTGACGACAAAGAACTATACTTTGAGTCACTCTTTTGTGAACATAATTTAAAATATAAAATATATTCAATATTTGCCTCAAATTCTATATTCTATTCAAACATTAGAGGCGTTAATAATTGGATTTGATTTCAAATTAGGTTTCAATCGGGTATTTGCCAAACAAAAAGGTTCTAGGTCTGAGTAAGTTGGCCAGGGTGGTCGAAATGTTCAGCAGAAGACTACAGGGTATAAATAACTGATCCGTTGACTCTTTCAATGATTTGTGATCTCAGTTCAGGAAAGAATGACTAAACAGATTGCGGTTTGTATTACCGAAGCCATAAACCCGGCCGGAGTTGGAGTTGTCATCGAAGCCACGTATGAAATGATAGGAAATAATTGATCCAAAACTGAGCCATCATTTGGTACTCAGTTTTGTTGCAATAATTTCCATTTGAGTAAACTTTTGTATAACTATTCTATAACTCTATTTATGTGTAGCCATATGTGTATGACTACCAGAGGTGTTCAGAAGAGCCAGAGTAAGACAATAACGAGTGCAATGCTGGGCGTCTTTCGAGAAGATTCCAAGACTCGCGAGGAATTCCTAACATTGATTAAACACTGAAGTGATCCACAGTTTATTCAAATTATAGTAAAATTCAATCAAATGATAAAATGTTTTGTTTTCACGATTATTATTATTATTATTAATTAAGTCAAGAAATGAGGGAATGAGTGGTTTTGTGTTACAGTTATTGGAATTTACCGAAAGATTCATTGAATGGACAATAGATGTAAAGACTAAAAGATATCTAAATTTGAATTTAAGCCCAAATTGTTGTCATTATCTGCAAAAAAGAGCTAAAAATAAATTCAATAAATTGCTGTCAAATAAACTTTTTGCCAAATGCTGTAAAAAAAGACATATTTTTGTTGACATAAGTTTTGTTTTAAGGGTTGAGTCGTGTTTACAGACGTTCAGTGAGTTCATGGTTTTGAAGATAATTTACGAAACAATAATTGAATATTAAATGGATTTTATATAAATCTATGTTTTGGTCGAATAATTGAAGGATTAGAGGGACGTATAGGAAGTGTTTGTTGACATTTGGTGAACCCATTTGTGACAAATCTTATTAAATCAGAAGATGTGGTAATGAAGTCGTCATAAATACGGTTCAGAAGTGGTTTTCAATATTTGGTTATTAAATGAGTGACGAATTCGTAGACAATTATGAAGTGATTTATTTTGTAAACGATATACACAACGAGAGAAGCGCTCTATTCTGAGGCCTGACTGACGACGAGTAGGTCTTAATGAAGGGCTTACTCTTAGTATCCGCTAATGAATGTGAGTAAAAATGATACAAAATATTGTTATTCGACATTCAAAGACATTTTTGGCGATAATATGGCTTTTTTAGGATCAATGGGTGACGCAAATGATTGAATACAAAAGTGACTCATTCTCTGCATTTATGACTTATTTCTGGTTCTGAAGACTTTCTGCTCTCTTTTGACTGATTTAACGAAGGGTTGCGTTAATTGATTAGACGTTTGAGCGATTGGTCAACGAATGGTCACAGTTTATAGTCTTTTTGATCACCGATTGACACATCAATGGATAAGAGTTGCATTGCTTTCGGCAAATATTTGGGGAATCGATCGCTATTTCTGTCGACTTATTAGCGAATCATTCAATTTGTAGGAATTGAAGAGATTTTATATTTAAATTTTGGCAAATTTTGGTCAGAATAATGATATTTATCCCCAAATTATTTGTATTCGAAGCACTTCATGAATGTTCTTCTCTGAGCACTTGTTTGACAGATAGTATCAAATATAAGACAAACGACTCTATCATTAAATTATATTCAAATCATTCACTAATTGTATACTTAATGAGAAGCAAATCATTTGTAGACCAAAGAAGTATTGGAATCATTGTATTGAAGGGAAAGCATTGGTTTTCGGAAGAAGTGTGTAATCATTGCAATCATTGAATTAAAGAATATTTCAATTATTAACTGGAGTTCCAAATCAATGGACACTAATGTGAAAACTCATGCATTTCTTGTTAAATGAAATAACGAAACGAATGACAATTGAAAACAAAACAAATGAAGCGATTGTTTAGTATTTCTTTCTCTGTTTGCCGAAGGATTGAAGACAAGGAGTGCTCAGGAAATCGCATTTCATGACTGCGAACACTAGTATTGACGTTAAGGTCTTAATTGAGACCAAGAAGTGTGTGAGAGGTCACCAAAACATTAACTGTAATACCTGTTGCCTCCGGGCATATAACTGTTTCCGCCGGAAGAGTAAGAGTTGACGCCTGACGGCGAGTAATCGCGAGCACCGAAGGACTGTCTACTGATTAATATGAATAACGAGTTATTGTCAGTGCATTCCTTTCGCAACTCTTTTGCGAAACTCTTTTCAGATCTTTTCAATCATTGAATCAAATTATGATTCAAACGGTTTTCAATAATTTCGAAATCGTTTTGAATAGAAGTGAAAATCAATGTATGAATGGTAAGAGTGAATACCTCCGGCCCCCACTTATTGGGCTTCGGCTCCGGTAATTCGGATAAGAACCTGAGGACGACTTATAGCCGCCGTCGTGTCCACCACTGGAGCCGCCATATGAAGAGTGACTATCGTAGCGGTCGCGACCTCGAGAACTGCCGCCACCCGATCGCGATTCAAACCGACCGCCACCTCTGCGGTCACCTCCGCGACCGCCTCCTCTATCATTGTAGGGACCCCTCGAACCCCCAAAACTTCCGCGACTGCCGCCACCAAAGCCGCCTCCGCGGCCACCACCATATCCGCCGCCATCGCGGCTCCCTCTACTGCCTCCTCCACCACCAAAGCGGTCACCGCCGCGGTCTCCAAAGCCACGCCCACGACCTCCGCCTCCTCGGCCTCCGCCCCCTCCTCGAGATCTACCCCTAAATAAATGAATAAAATATTCAAAACGAACGA
>JAQGBD010000352.1:0-33879 GCA_034698165.1 Punctoribates punctum | reverse complement strand
GAAGAGATGATTCCAAGCGCATAGTTGTGCACAAAAGCATCGCTTTAATGGGCGGCGGACCCAAAAGACCTGATAATCAGGACATTGATTGGAAAGCCATTGGTTTTCAATCTGGGTTTACAGTCCAGCCCTTAAACTATTGGTTGGGCTTAAAGTACTTTACAGTGGCGTTGGATTCTCCGGCAAAAGAGATGCTGAAGAGAATGGCCACCACTTTAGTCAAAAGAGCTCAGAGCTCTGGAGTCGCGCCGACAGTAGCGAAGGAAAGGCCAGAGAAACAGCAATTGGCGGCCATTCTGTTCGATGGGGTCCAGAGGTTAGGAATCGGTCCAAAAGAAGCCAACAATCTGTCAAAACCACTGCAGATGACTGACACTCAGCCGACAAAAAAGAGACAAAAGTTAAACCGATTTGTAAAGCCAGTGGCGGTCATCAAATGTTCGGGCCACCAACCCGCTGAAGTGACTGAGGGGATAATTATTAGAATTTAATCGGCGGTAAAATGACTGATAGGATGGCAGCCACTCATCAAAAGACTCTGATTTTAGTCAAAACCCATTATTTAGTTTGTGCTCAAAATGTTTGCAATCAATAAAAGGATTGAAAAAGTGATTCAAATGATTTGAATTTTGAAAAACTTAGCATAAAATCAATTCTAATAATAATGGCTTTGATTTGGAATTTTTCAAACTTTTCAAACAATTGTAGAAAAAAAATTCTCTAAATTTTCATTTTCAGGACACAGCTTCTGCTTCAGTCTATTATTCGTTCGATTTTCTACGCTTTTCTAACATTTCGCGTGAGTTCTGAGGACTCATATTTGGCGTTCAATCCATTGGTGGCGCGAATGAAACGATGGCCGGAATCTTGTTGTCGACTATTCTGGAAACGGAGCCCAAAAATCGTTCTTAGATTTAGAGTTAAGCCGATAATTGATGTGATGATCAGCAAAGAGTGGAGAATCGACGACAATAGACTGAAAGCCCAGACATTAAGGGACTGAGAAGACTGTTATTAGATAAGTGTCAGCCCTTCCAAAATCATATCCAAAACTATTGACTGAATTCATTAGCGAAAGGAAAATAAGAGCCACAGAGAAGGGGTCGGTCGAGAAGGGGTCGGTCGAGAAGGGGTCGGTTGACATAACAAGAAAACCATTGGATTGGAGGAGAGATTAAATACGGATTCCGTATAATTGAATGACGTAAACGACAAATATATTTACGTTATTATTGTTTTGAGAATTTGTTGATTGACTCAAATGTTTCAAAACAAAAGTGATTTCAATTGAATAACAAATCAAAAATGGATATCAAAAGCGAACCAAAAGTCGACGACGAAGAGGTTCGCATCGATGATAATGTGGACCAACTCTTTGAAGAAAAGATGAAAAAATTGAGAGAAATTGGTTTATATGACGACAGAATGATTAATAAACTAAATCTAATCAAAGAAATGGACTCAAATCCGTCCCAATCTGTGCCGCGATCGCACCTCAAGAGAGGGTATCAGGTTCTGGGCAGACCCGAGTGGCGGGAGGACACTCTCGTCCAGTTCAAAGGTCAAGACGACGACAAGGCCTTAGAAATGGGCGGCGCTCAAGGATTCAAACCTATTGAAGGCGGCCTTAAGTGGTCGCTCCCCATACGGAGCAAAGCCCCGCGCGACAGAAGGGATTCACCCCCACCGCGAACATCTTCTGACAATAGATATGATGATATTGATAGTAATCGGGACTCAAACAGAGATCGTAGGGATAGGAATGGAGACAGAGATCGGAGAGACAGAGGGGACGACAGGTATAGGCAAAGGAATGTCAAAACTGAAACCGAGGTCTCAGGCGATGCTCTCAAACCTGAGCCCAACAACGACTCAAACAGTCATTCAAATGAAGCCTTTGTTAGAAAAAGTATTAATTAATTGGTTTTTAATTTAATCGATATTTTAAATAATGATTTCAATCGATAGCTCACAACGACTTCGATGTCTATCAGCCCTCGACATCTGAAACGGCGGACACTTCTGTTAAAGAAGAGCCCAAAAGAGTTCGCTTTAATTCAGTGAATGAAAAGCCAAATAATTTCAACAAATTTTTCGATAACCGGCGCTCAAAACCAGAGGAGAAAACGGATACCATTGTAGACATCGAAGCCTTTATCCGCGACTGCAATAAAAAGGCAGAAAAACCGAAACCTCTTATATTGGACGACATCGACGACTTCATCGCGAAGGCTGACCAAAGATTTAAACAAATATCCGCTAATCTCGAGAAGACTTATTCCTCGTAAGCCATAAACACTTTCACTCATCTTATCTGAAGGACGGCCTAATTATTTGCCATTTTCTTAAAAATTGTATAAATCTGTGGAATAATCTATAATTTAGTCTTAAATATGTATTAATTTTTTTCAAATGAATTTCACTAAAATGAGTAATTCATAGAATTTGTCATTCAATCGATAGTTTTGTCTTAATCTCAATAATTCACTCATTTTGTGAAAATATTTCTATAAAACTATAAAAGAGTTTAAATAAATAATTTTTAAAAACTTTGGAACTATTGATCATTAAATGAAAATTAGGAACAATTCGATAGATGACGATTAATGAGCATGATCATTTCATCATTTCTGGTATATCTAATTATATGCCTCAATAGATGTCTCTCTCAATATGTTTTGGTTTAACCCAAACCTCATGTCATTTGTTTTTGTTTTTAAACTTTAATTCGCCGAAAGTTTAACCAATTAATTGATCACTTCTTTAGTCAAAAATGTCTAAAATAATGAGAAAAATACCTTTAAATGGTTTAACAACATTAGTGACCGGAAGTGCTTCGGGCTTAGGATCTCATGTGAGGCAAAGACTAGCCTTAATGGGATCCAAAGTGTTAGCCGTTGATATTAACCACAAGACTTTGGTTGAAGAGGACGTCCAACAGAAAATGAGAGTGTCTTTCATCACCGGTGATGTCAGTGACAGAAGATTTCTAACCGATTTGTTTACAAAATACCCGAAATGTGATGCAGTGGTCAACTGCGCGGCCGCTTTCAAGTGTATGTCTCACCCGAAGACTATTTCAGATATTTATCTAATTCTTAACTCAATGTTTAGCTTATAATTATCTGACCAGTTATTTGGTGGCCAAACACGCGATGCAAGTGATGAAGAATAATGAGATCAATGAATATGGTATCCGTGGATCTGTTCTCAATATCATTGGATTACAAGACAAATACGACGAGAAGTACTTCGAAGAACAGGACATTTATAGCAAACAAATCGGTGAATCATTTGATACAATTGATGACAAAGTGATGGCTTTGGCTCAAGAGTTGACGGATCACCGAATCAGATCCAATTCAGTTATAGTCCCGCCTAATAGTGATCTTAAATTATTCGCCAAATTAATTGAGAATATAATCGAAGACCAATACATTGCGGGTCAGGTAATCAATTTGCAGGATGAGTCTCGTCCTCGTTTGGGCTCTTTGAAGGAGATAATGGCCGACTATCACATCCCGCCTGACCCTAAAACCAGACAAATACCAGAACCGGTTACTGAAGAAGAAAAGCTAAAAATTGAAGGGATTGGAGGCAATAAAAAGCCGGCTGTCCTTAGATTGGGAACCGATAGTCAGAATTAATTAACTCTAATCTAATGTATAAATAAATCATTAAAATCACAGAGAAATCAATTTTTCAAAATTTATTTGCGACAGAAATCCATTAAAACCCAATATTTTTCTCATTTTGATCGAAATTTCAGTTAATTTTAATGATTACTGAAATTCACAGAAAAAAGTAAAAACAAAACCAAATTCATTCAAATTGATTGAAACACATTTGAAAGCAAATGCTTTTAAACACTTTTTTGGTAAGTTTTGAAAATTCATTTATTTATTTGAATTCATATCAAAATTAATATAATTTAAACACTAAAACATAAAATAAGTGCACTTTAGAGACAAAAGACAAATAATTTTAACTAAATATTAATTTTTAAAAAAAATCTTTGGCCAACATTACGACTGTTGGGTCTGTTCGGCCTGTTTTTGACTTTCGGCGCCGTTCTGTCCGGCGGTGCAGTCTTTTTGTTCGCACTGCTCTTTCTCGCAGCACTTCTGGCCTTCTGTCGGCTTCTGCTGTTCTCCGGCCTGTGGTGGGCTCTGTTGAGCGGCCTGAGTCTGTTCGGCACCGGTTTGTTGTTCCTGTTGTTTCGGCATTATTTCAGATTTGATTAGTTCTGCAAATAATTGTTTCAAACGTTAGTAAAGTTCACAATTGAGTGACAAAAAGTGTTAAAACATTGAATAAAAGTTGCGAAGACTTACTTCAATCGGTTGAATAAAAATGAGTACAGTTTTTGTTCGGGAACTCAGAGCTTAAAAGTCGAATAACTTTGTGCCCAAAAGTGACGCCTTTTTATACGATTTGAGGCCAGACATTCAGTTTAGATAACTCTCAGCGTCTGTTCTGTTCTGAGTTTTTTTTTATTTCGAACCCTGTCCTCCAATCAGAGCCGAGAGATAAAAAGACAGTTTATTTTAGCGAAAAAAGTAATTTAATGATTCATTTTTGGCGGAAAAAGAGGTACAGGTTTTGCGGATTAATTCATATCAAAGGTTTGATTGCATTGAATTACTCGGAGGAGGCGTTTCATAAGTTTGCAGAAACCGTTTAAATACATATACAAAGAGTTTCCGGTAAAAGATATTACATATAAGACACTCTTCGGTATCACATTCTCTAAGATCTCAATGGAATTCTTGAAAACTTGTTCTTATGTTTGGAATTAATTGATAGCAAATAGTATTAAGTTTCTTAAGAAACACTATCATTGGTTGAGAGGAATGCCTACAAGTAGTCTATGTGTAGTCTGTGCTCATAATAATTGCATTACATAAGTGTAATCATAATTTGATAGCTTATCGCAGATGTTACCTGGTATAAATGTCTATTTATTATGCACTACCTGTGCATAGGTTGTGCTCAATAAATAATATGATTTAATCTATTTGGCAAACAATCCGAAAGAGAGGTGTGACTCAATTAACTGTCAAAATGGAAATTTAACTTTCGGTCAAAAACACGAGAATTCCAACGAAAATATTTTTACTTTTCTTTCGGAAAACTTTTGTTTTTCTTTTGTCTTATTTTTGAAGAAATGTTAATTAAAATTACATAACTTTCCGCTAATGAGTTTCAGGCCTTAACTTTATTTTAATTATAGAATGGATACAATTTTTTTTAAAAAATAATTATCAATAATATTAGTATTTAAACAATAATTAGTTGTTTTTAAGTTTTAAACTTAGTTTTGAAAGTTTTCTAAAAAATAGGAGAAATTATTGGAATATTTGGTAATTTAGACAAAAAAGTCATTGAATCAGAGAAAATGATTTTCTTTTCTTTTTTTAAATGATTTGAAACATATTTAATATGAATTTTGTTTAATTAACATTTGATTACATTTGTGGCGGATATGGAGAACAGACGGCACATACTGTTTGAGACTTTGGACGACTGGTCATAATTACAGTCTTTTTGAATATCTGTTTCCGTTAAAGGGTTTCCAACGAACCGATCATTAGTCGCCGGATATATGATTCACAACCGAAAACTTCCATCAAATTATTATTGCATTATCTCTGAGTCAATAAAACAGAGAACTATTCCCCCAATAATTCAACAAAGAATTTGAATTATCAAAGAGAATAGTACCTTGATTACTGATTAGCCAATAGGCAATTTATGACCCCCTCTGTCATTCTTTTTTTTTCGTTTTATATTCACTGATAACCGCATTCAAAGTCAAGGCTTAGCCAATGGCGAGACTGACTGTCGGCGCTATGTTTATCATCTTTCAGAGAATTTATTGAAAAAATCTGATGAAAATTAATGATTAGCAAGGCAATTCATTATTTTACAATTAATTAGTTATAAATAACATCACTTCGAGGAAAAATGATTATTTAATAATTACTTGGAGCTAATGAATGTGATAAATATTATCTTGGGGATCGACAATAAGGAACTAAAATCAATGATTATAACCAAGGAAAACCTCTACAATGATTACAAGAGTATTTGTTCAGCATTTCATCAATTGGGAAATTTCCACTACTTTTTATGATTTAGCGTTTTATGAATAAAATGACAAATTGTCTGATAATTCAAATCCAAATTCAATCATAAAGAGGAATATCAGACATTTGTCAACAATTGGTCTTTGATTAGAATTCAAAATTCTTGTATTTATTTCTTTCTTTATTTTATAACTGATATAAAAGTCGCCGAAAATAGTTTATCGAAAAATTCTAAAATATTTCTATTAACTAATCAAGTGTCCATGCTCTTTTTATAAGCTTTTATCATTACTTTAGGCAATATTTTTATATAAATATAGTTTGAAGATTATTTGTGAGAATGTGCAAGCTCATTAAGCCTTATTTTTTGCAATTTATACTGAAAAATCGCAAAACTAATTAAATTTCCGCCCATTTATGTGAAAAATGATTTATGGGGAGTTATCAAGCTAAATGATTTCATTGAACGGCTTATCTTATATACCAGTTTATAATTGTTCGAAATAAAAGCGTAGTCAAGTGTTGTGGCCACTTATCCCTAATATTATGCATGAGAAAGATAGCATGGTAATCAATAAATTGGGAGAGGGAGGCATTTAGAGCCCATTCCTTCCCTAAAGGCTGAACAGTCCCCTCATTCTTCTTATGAAACTTATCTTAAGTTCGTGTAAAACATGAGAGAAATGTTTAAAAATAATTTGTTTTATTCATTAATAAACTAAAAGTTATTCATAAAAAGTAACTGAATTTGAAATAATGTTTATCTTTCTGTCAATTATTATATCTTTTCAATTAATTTCATGCATAGAGAGCATCAAAATTAATATTTGAGAGAAACGATAAGACGAGAGGACGAGAGGACAGACACTTATTATTTATTTTGAAAAACCAATTCGTGATATAAGTCGCCAGACGTTAGACTTGAATTCAATGACATTCATATTAAGACAAAATAAATTAATTCATTAAAATGAGAAGAACTTTGTTATCAAAAGAATTTCTGTAATCAAAGAAGTTTTCAAAAGTTATAACAATTTATTTAATTAATATTTGATAGAATTTCAATGATTGGCGACTCGGAGTCGTTTCCGAACTCATTTTCAGATTAGGTAACTTTATCTCCGAGTTATTCTATTGAGCAAGGCTATTTCATTTGAGCCATTGTTTGTTTTTGTTGATCTTATTTTTTGGATTCAATTCCATAGTCATAAGATATTTATGCTGGGATGTTGTTTCATAATTTCAATTGAAGCTAGGCAAAAATAGTGAGGGTTGTCACGGGTGTCACAAGTGTCAGGAGTGTCAGGGCAGATTCTATTATGCTATCGATCCTTTCCAGTAAAAAGTGACCCCAATATCCATAACTGAATAATTAATTGCTTTTCATTCTCGTGGTTGTGGACTACTTTTCACTTTAAGACTTTACAAGATTAATGAACTTTGATTTCTTTTTTCGCGGCATTTATTTTATTGATAGTTGACTTGACTTTTGAATATTTGATTAGTGGACAGAATTTGAAAAAGAAGATAAAATTCTAATTTGATTTACAGAAAAGTGCTTTAAATAGATTTAAGTCATAGAAAATGTTTTATTGTTTTTTATTAAAAGACATAAATTTTGTTGAAATAAATTGAAACTAATATCCGAATAAATTGAATCTTTTTGGATATTTTGATAATTTGTGGTTTTAGCTAGATCCTAGCACAAAAACTATAGATCTTTTTAAAAAATTATGTGAATATTACATATAATTATAAACTTTGGATAAAAATAGTTAAAAGAGCAGATGTTTTGACTATAAATTCATTGTTATGACTAAAATCTGGTTAATTTCCAGCATTTGAAAGATCAAAGTTTCGTCACTCATTGAAATTATGGAAATTTTCGATTAATTAAGTGTTTATATGATTTGCAAAAAACCATTACAATTGTAAATTAGATTAAACAGTTAGCTAGGAGATGTCACGTCAGCCATTAAATCTTATCAGTTTCGCTTCTTTGAAATTTAACGCCGATTCTAACTACAAATTCTCGTTCTAGGTAAATCTAATTCTAGAATATGAAGCAGTGTTGGAGAAACTTCTGTAATTAATATTTCCACCTTGATATTCATATGTAGACAAATTTTGCTGATGGAACCAGGAAAAAAACATCTGTGAAATTGAATATTCTTTTGCAGGATATGTTTTGTTTGATTAAGAATTGTGAAATCAGCGAATCAAATGTATTCTGTGTTTCACTACTTTTACTTAATGTCTGAAAAACGGTTCAGAAAAGTATAAAAGTCTCACAAATTCTATTAACTCTTCACAAAGTCTGATAAAAGTTTGATTTGAATATTCATAAACTGTTCTCACAATTGATTAAACAATTATTTCGAAGTAAACTTTTCTCTCATTTTATTTATAAATTATTAATCAAATTGTATTTGAAGTATGGAATCCGATAAATCGAAAGCTTCGGCCGACGCCAACCGCACCAATCAGTGCAACCCGACCCACGAAAAAACCGGTCCCGGCCATCAGGCGGGCTATGGCGGCGCTGGCACTAAACCCGATTTGGACAACAAGTCAAACCAACAGAATCCGAATAATCCGAAGTTCGGGGGCGGAAACAAAAGTAGTCCCAAAAAGTAAAGACTTAAAATTCAAATGAATTTAAAATTTGTTTAAATTCTTAAAATTATCTCAAATTTTGATTACTTTTTACTTATAATTATTTTCTAAAATGAATATTTGAACAAAAAATATTATCATTTATAATACAAAAACTGATTTATTTTTATACCAGACTTTATTCCGTGCTTTAAATGGCGGTTAAAATCAATTTAATTCAAAATTAATGTGTATTTCAATAAATTTAATTAAAATATTGACGAATAAAATATAGATATAATAACTTTTAAACTAAAAACTGGTTATATATTAGAAGACATTTGTCGGATGTATTTTTGTCTGATGTGATCTCAACTGATCCAAAGTTGCAAAACATTTGATGTCCGGATGACAGTCCCCTAAATCGCATTTATAGGGCCTTTCATTGGTGTGTCGGCGGAGGATATGTCTCTTCATATGACTATTATTTTTGGACTGATATTCGCAGTGATCACAGGAATGCCATTTGATTGCACTCTCGGAAGAGCTGTGCTCTGAATTTATGTGATACTTGAGGCCATCCTTTCGGGTATAGCTTTTGTCACATAAATCACATTTGAATAGCTTTTCTGTTTGACTCATGTCTTGAGAGGTGTCTAAACCTAATGTATGAATAGTCAACGGCTTGAGTCCTGCAAATCGAGCGACTTTTTGAACAGAAGTTGGTTTCGGTTTCATATGAATTAAGTTTTCGTGTCTTCTGAGCTCTGATTCTGTTCTGAATTCGAGTTCACATCCAATCCATTCGCAGACATATTCTTCAAACTCTCGCTTAGATTTGAGTTTAATTTGTGGCAAAAATTTTGGTTTGACGTCGGGTTCGCATTTGATGATCATTTCTTTGGGCTCATCATCAATGAGAAAGTCGTCGCTATATTCTAAGACTCGGAAGTGATCGCAACGGATATGTTGGGAGAGATTGCTTTCTGTGGCAAAGATTTGTCGGCATTTAAACCAATTGCACTGAAAATGTTCAGAAGTATCGCTCGATTTGGTCCCGACATACATAAGTCGATAGTCTTGGTCTTCATCGGCGGCTTTGAGACAATCACTCAATTTGTTGGACAAAACATAATCTGAGAATTGAATTAATTGTGAGTCAAATGAAAACTTTGAAAAAGAAATGAATACCAGAATTGTCTTCAATGCCATCATTGGAATGAAGTGATTCTCTTCTCTCCTCATTTCCATCAATTGATTCACTGATCAGTGGATTAGTTTCGGAAACTTTTTGCTGTTTATTGAATTCAATGTTTATTGTCTTTTGCGGAAAAATGGCGGAGTTTTTCAAGTCGTGGTCGACAATCAATTTGTAATTCTGTTCCAATCGGTTGAATGTCATTTGATGGTCGAAATTGTGTTCACAGACACAACTGTTGGCGAATCCAACCAAACATTTTCGGTAGTCTTCAAATAATTTCATACATTTTTGTGCGAAACTCAACTGATCCCGAAGTTTATTGTTCTCGTCTTTGAGGCACTCCATAAAGTCTTTCAGTTCAATGACAGCATCCTTTTGATCCATTTTTGTCTCATATGAATCACTTGTGTCCACAATTTATTTTCGGTTCAATTGTTTGAAACTAATTTTGAGATCAATTTGTGAATCAATAGTTTTGGTCATATTTCAAGTCAACAAAAACGTCGGAAAAAATATTAATTTGTTCGGCGTTTGACTGAAAAGGGGTTTACTTTAGGGAACAAATGCTTATGGATTGCCTCAAAACACTAGAGTAATGGCTGTCTTATCTCAATCCCAGTTTTCTTTTGCAAACATTTAGAATTGGGTCCCATTCTTCAATGTCCTAGCTTATTTCCAATCAAAATCACTACTATTCGACAATTTAAACGAAGTCAAAGCAAAATTATCAAGATAAAAAGCTGTTAAGTAATATTATGACAATGTTTAGAGACCAACATAAGAGTCGGGCAGAGTTGGGGAATGGGTTGTAAACCGACCCCAACTCTACTCACATGAGTGAAGGCATTTCATCACAAGATTTAGTTTGTTTTGAAAATATCCAAACTGTCGAAAAGGTCCTTGCTTACTTAATTGTCAGTTTAGTATAATTAATGGCTGTTTAATACAAAACTATTAAAGTGTTTCCGATTCAACTGATTTTCAAAGTTTACAAATATTATAATAAAATCAAAAGCCGTTTGTTTTGTTGAAAAAATGAGTGAAATAACAAATATTTCATCGATTAATCAAATTATGGAACAATTGGCTGAAGAAATAAAAAGGCTCTCAAATGACTTAATCCATGAAAAAAATTTGAATCAAATTCTCGATAATATGAGAAACAAATCACTAGTTTTGATGAATAATTGCAAATGTCTTCAAAATAAACAATTAATTAATGATTTGAAACATTTGAATAAAAAGTGCGAAAAAATTAAGTCACAAAAGGGTTTAATTCAATGCAATGAAAACACTGAACAAGAATTCGGTGAAACTTCCAATGAATCCAATGATTTGATTGAAGACATAAAACAGGAGTCCATTGAAGTGAATTCAGCCGAAGAGGAGGACAGCAATAGTTTGAATTCGGCCCAAAAGATCACTGAATCGGTTTCTAATCTAAACTTCAGTCTAATCACTGATTTTGATTCAGCAAAACAAACGCCAATTAATGATAATAATTGCCATAAAAGTGATAACATTTGTCAAACGACTGAAAACAAGAGCGAACCGGAAGAGCGATCAAACTTTAAGTTGATTACTGAGTTAATTAAAAAGAAGTACCAGAAAGTGCCCCGACATCCCTTTCACGTGATCTGTAATGTTTGCCAGAAGTCATTCAGTACCAGAAGTAGTTTAGTCGGCCATAAGAAAAGAGAACACAAACCAATCAATGGATTATCCGAAGACTCCCACCAAATAATAGTTGCAGAAGAGTTGCCGACAGAAGTGCCCGAAGTTTGCAAACGACAGGAAAAGCCGAGTCGGCGCTCGTATACCGTCAAAGAGAAACTGGAAGTCATTGCATATCATAAGACAAACTCCAAAACTAATTACAGCCAAACGTCGCGTCACTTCAAAATCAACAGAAAAAATGTTAAACTCTGGTTATCTCAGGAGGAGTTACTCAAAGAACAGGACTTGAATTGGAATACTTTCGCCCGAAGAATAAGACCTAAAAAAAGTGATGCCAATCATTAAACTCATTTTGATGTTCAATCCGTCCAAACCATTACGTAATCGATAAATGAGATAAAATCTATTTAAAGCCCTATTTATAGATCTGTTAACCTTTTAAAGCCCTATAATTGGATATAAATAAAATAATAGACTGTTTTCCACTCGATTTCATATTTGATCGTAAATTCAATTTTGATTTTCAGACAATTTTCTTAATAAAGGAAATTAAATCGAATAAAGAAATGAAAGGAACTCTTCTGAAGTACTGTTCGTTGTGTTAAACCTCTTATAAACTGTGATTTGAAATAACAGACAATAGGTATACAATATTTTGTGAGCTAACGATCGATAAGATTTATTCACATTTGTCAACACATTTGTCACATCCAACAGAAGTAGTGCTAACACTGCCATCAAAATGGAAAGTAGTGATGGCTTTACTCAAAAATACTTTTAACAAGGATTTCATATTTATTTTTCAAGAGATTGTTCGCTTCAGTAAACACGGTTAGAGAAGTACGAATCTGACCCAATCCATAGTTTTCATGGACGAGCTGTTTGAATTGGAAGTGACCTTGCGCATCCCTTAGTTTAAGCCTTTGATTTTGGAATATTTAAATTTTAATTACATGACATTTATGTTTAATATGAAGAGAACTACAAAACACAGAATTCATCAGAATTTTAGATTTTCAAAGCCTTTAATGGATTTTCTGTGCTTTCACTCAAATTATTGCATTGAATGAGATTTTTGTTGAACTGACGAAAACAGAGAATTTTATTCCAGTAATGAAACGAATCAAATAAATCTGTTTTATATGAATAGAGAAATACTTATTTGACAAATATTTATTGCAATCGGAGAGCCTCTAAAGAAATCTACCCATTATTGGGACTGTTGGCGCCCGTCTTCCAATCAATAAATTGTACTCAACATAGACCAGAAGCAGAGCCGTCCTCCCATTCCTCTCTACGCATCGAAAGCATCTCTCAGTTAACAACTGATAGAAACGAGTGAATAGTTGTTTGAAAATCGTTTGTTGTGTTGAAAACACTTTCAAACAGAAGATTTGAACTAAAAATAACTCTTCGTTTGTCGTTATATCTGTTGACTCGATATTTGTCTCTCAAATCAATTGCTTTCAATATTTGATTGGTTTCAGTGTTTGTTCACTCAATTGAAATGCTATGAAATAAATTTCTTTTTGAATCCGAAAAACTTTTACTCAAGAAATGCATTCAACAGAATATCCTCATAATTCTCAACAAACCTATGGCTATCAATTCGAAGGAGTGCCTCAACAGTACAGCCATAACCCCAACTATCCTTATCTGGATGTTTACCCCAATATATACCATCCATACGACCCGATAACCGGTGAATACATTAAGCCTTTGAATCCAACACATCCTTCAAAGCGGTATAAAAGTGGAGCGCAAACTGTTGTGTCAATGAATGGATATGCCTTTAATGATGAGGAGACTGAAGAACAGCTACTGTGCTCTGACTGTTGCAAAACCCAAATTCCAATCAACTTTTTGACTGTTTCTCTGATAACAAATTTGGTTTTAATTGTTTTATTCGTTTTAATCAAATATCGTTTCATCGACTCAAAGGCCACATCAAAAACAACGAGTGTTTTGATCGAAGAAATTATTTTCATTCTATTATTTTCAGCCATTTTTATCTTAATTGCGATTTTCATCAGATATTCTTGCGATGAGAGCCACAGACGACAGTTTTTGTCTCTCATCCGATGCCAGCGAAATGATTCCCAGACCGACGAAAATATGACAATTCGTACGAATAATTATATTCAAACTCAGAATTATTCAGTCGATAGGAATAACGAACAGTTTGTTTAGGAATATATAACTATTTTTCAAACATAGAGTCGAGTATTGAGTCTCTGAATAATTCATTTCTAAAGTTTTGATTCCGACTTCAGTTTCAACGAATTTGCTTTTTTAAAACAATATCGAAATCTTTTTCCCATAAGTCATAAATATTTCATATGAGAAATGCACTTATCTTGATTATAAAATATCAAAACAAATTCGTCAACTTGAGATCACCAAGGTAATTTAGCCAGCAACGAAATTTAGAAAGTACCCTGAATACTATTAAAAACCTTTCAATGTTAAATTTAAAAGCTTTTCGTTTAAAATTTTTCCAATTAATCCCAAATTGAATTAGATAATCTTGTTTATCTCTGTACTATAATTTGAACAAGTTAACTATCAGAATGAATTTAGTGAAATATTAGCTTAATTGGAATTTTGAGACCAAATTATTCACAACTTGTTTTTGATGTATAGAAGTATATAGAAAAGCGAAATGAAGTGTATCTCCAATAAGTTATTGCGTTATTTGCGAAGAATTATTTGACATCAGATTAATTAAATCACTTCAAAAGGTATGGAATTTATTGTATTGAAGGCCAAGAAGTTATGCAAAGAATGCAATTTTCTTTGTGTTGAATAAATAGCTTAAGGATTATGTGTTCCCTTTGGACCCACTATTGATTTGTCCATCACTTCTATTGATTACATTTAGACACAAAAGTCTTTCAAACAAATAGTAATTCGTATAAATTGGAGTTTTTTTTTGTCAAATGGGGATTATATTCATTATAATCGGATTCTTATTCTGTAAGACGAGAGCAAAACGTTTCGAAACTTTTATTGATTGCAGAGAAGAGTGAATCCAAGAATATTGTCGAACAAACAATTTGTCAATTGATCCTCAAATTCATATCAGTTTCAAAAGAGATAACAAATGTTATGAATTATAAAAATAATGAAAAACTATTTAAATACAAAATATTGTATCAGATTTTGAGACTATATTTCATTACTATTAATATTATTATTCTCGACATAACTCTCATTCATTCAATTTATCATTTATTGCATTAAATTTGTTGAGTTATTAAAGCGAATAAAATTTTATTTATTGCATTCAATTGAGTTTATAATAAATTAGACAAAGTAAGCAAGATCGGTTCATTTATCGTCGTCATCGTCTATTTCTTCGTAACATTCCTAAAGAAATGTGAATATAAATGAATTTTCAACTCAAAGATTGATAGTTTGAAAATCAATTTCTTACGACAATCTTTGCTGCGTTGTGCAGATTCTTCTTCTGCACCTCATCTTTGGCCAATCCATGACTTTTAGCGTCATTGGTCTCAATGTCGACAATTGTTTTTTCAAAGCATTCAAACATTGCCTTCAATAGGAAAATGGGAATCAATTCGTATAAAACTAATGGATTGAAAGTCAGACTAATTTACATTGGATTTGATGGCATAACAACAGACATCCAATTTGTTGAACTTTCCGTCTTTATTGCAAAGTTCTTTCGCACACTTTTTTACGGTTTCTTCGGATAAAATTTCCTTCAAATTAGTTGTGATTCAACTGACCGGTGCTTACCTTTGATGTCATCACTGGCTTCGGCGTCACATTTGTCGTATTGTTCGGACTTGTCTTTCGGCAATTTGTCGTCACATCTCTTAACGAACATATTCTGCAAACTTTCCTCGCATTTACTCATTTGAATCGTCAGTATTACCAAAACCAACACAAGAATCGATTTTCTCCACATTATTACTCGTTTTTTGGAATAATTCTATAACTGATACAGAATTTCGTTTGACTCAAAATATTTATAAACTATTTTCTGTAAACACTTTCGCAGAGAATATTCAATATTTCTTTTGTCTTCAATTCGCTGAACAAATATTGTTTGAGTTATTGTCTTATTTATGCAAATATTTGCGTCAAAATAAAGCATTTAAATAATGATTTATTCAATGAAATTGACTTTTCTTTGAAATCTATTTCAAGATCGCAATAATTAATTGAATTTCGATGAATTTCATTCAGATTTGCGATAAGACAGGAGTGATGTCACTCAGCCATAGACCAGAACTAATTGATTATAATTTTACAGATTTCACTAATAATTGTCTAATAATAAAATAAGTTGATTGTGAAATGTCCTCATTTATTGTCAAATAGACAGCATTTCGCCGGAAATATATTTGAAATGTAATAATAATTGGTTTTAATTATCGGGAAATTACTTAAGATTTGGGAAAAACTAATTTTTTGTTACGCAAAGTAATTATTAGAAAAATGTTTATTTGTTTTTTCAGGTTTTCCAGTCATTAGTGAATTATGTATTCAACATAACCACAAAAATGTGTAAGTACAATTCTGTCAAAAATCATATTGATGATCAAGGAAGATTATGATAAGAACATCACTTTAAAAATGTATCAATATTTGGAATATTTTATAAATGACGATAAAAATCAACAAAAAGGTAAAAAGCATCTGAAAGGACAGCTTATTATAAAGAAAGACAATAAACTCTAAAACATAATTCCAAGAGAAGAGCAGAGGAGGTCAGGCCCTGACTCAGACCTTAATTCTAGGAGAGGTACTTGTAATTCAATTTTTCATTTGTTTGGCAATTTGTGGACTTTGTTTGAGTGTCTTTTCATCTGCGAGTTATCAGTGAACCGTCTCTGACAGTGAGGACAGACATAAGGCTTTTCGTTGCGATGAGCCATCAGATGGACTTTCAGATTATGAGAAGTGCTATACTTTTTGTCACATTGGGGCCAATCGCACACATATTTCTTGACCCCATTGTGACTCAGTTTGTGTCGATTTAGTTTTGAAACCGTATAATAGCTATCAATGAAAAAGAGTTCACAATCTATACAACAATTATTGTAGAAAACATACCTCGACTCACATCCGGGCCCTTAATATCATTAAAAAGATTAATGAGATTAAAAATGTGAAAATATAGATATGAAATGAGTGACTGAGTGACTCACACTCGCATTTGAAGGGTCGCTCTCCTGTGTGAGTGAACTTATGCAGACGAAGACTATTCTTGGTCTTGAATTTGGAGGAACATCCAGGCCATTCACACACAAATGGGTATTCTTCTGAGTGCGACAATTGATGTAACTATTGATTTATATAAAATTTTAATAACTAATGGGTATATCAATGAAAGGTAAACCTTAAGGTCAGCCTGTTTTGCATACTTGGCCTCACAGCCGGGCCAACAACACGGGAATGGAAATAGGCCGGTGTGGCCATAAGAATGTGCGTTAAGCCTATCTTTAGTTTTAAAAGAGTGGTCACATCCCAACCACTGGCAGTGAAATGGTTTGTCATTACTGTGAATATTAATTCTGTGTGTTTTCAGTTCACTATTAGTGACGAAACAGGAGAAACAGTCGACGCATTTGAACGGCTTTTCAAATATAAAACTTGAGTTTAAGAGAAAAACTTGATTTGAAAAAAGGAAACCTTTTGTCCGAAATGTCTTCGTTTGTGTTGAGTCAGATTTGTGAGGCTTTTCGTCTCATAATTGCATTCATTAAAATCGCATTTAAATATTTTTAGGGAAGTGTTGTAAATCAATCCGTTCCCCAAATGTGTGCACTTCTTGTGTAGGAAAAGCCTTTTTTGGCCCCAAAATATTTGGTGGCATTCCTCGCAAGTGAGCGGATCTTTGTTTAAATGCATTTTACTTATATGTCGAGAGACGTTCCCCTTATCTGAGTTCTTGTAATCACAGTTTTGGTACTGACATAAGTAGCCTACGATTGGAACAGACTTCAGGCTTTCCTCACTCTCTATATCTGTAGATCAGATGAGAGGATCAGATTCTGATAATTGAGTTTTGAAATTAATTTTTACCGAATTTGAAGATAGGTTTGGGACTAATAAAGTCATGCCTTTGATTACGTTTCACTTTATTCTTGTGCTTATTTGAGATCAATTGGATGTCATCATTGGTGTTGTGGTCACTCAGAGCACCACTTTTTTGTTGGAAATCAGTTTTCTCAGTATTAAACCAATCATTGAATTTACGTTTTCTTATATTTTTGTTAATCGTCTTTAAAATAGGTCTCACTTTTTGTTTGGGTTTGGTTTCAATTCTTTGATTAAATTCTTTAAAAACCTGATTGTATTGTAACTCAAGTTCAGTGTAGATATGATTTGTGTGAATATTTTGATCACATTTGCAGTTATTTGAGAACTCAATCAAAAATTTCCGGTAATTTTCAAACAAATTAAACAATTTTTTAGTTAATTTCAATTCATTTAAAAGTCGATTATTTTCTTCTTTCAATTCTTCGAATAAGTCTTTGATTTCGAGTTTGACTTCATTTGATTGGTTCATCACTTATTGGATTCAATTAAATGATATAAATGAAGTCATTATTACTCAATATATTGAAACAATTTTCAGAATAATAGTTGAAATTAATTAACTTTTTGGTCAAATTCTGTGAAATTCTTGAAATTTTGGTAAACAAACCAATTTTAGGGACGTTTTGGTAATAACGGCCCAAAAATATCGATCAGATTCTGTAGAAATTCTGTTTCAAAGCTTATATTAAATATAATCTCTAAGTTGTTATCTATTATTGAATTGTAATCAATGATTACTCATTTAATTTCACATATTTTACTAAATTTCAAATTTATTTTAAAATACTTTTATGTTATTTAAAGTTAGCTAAAACTTTGGTGAATTGCCATGGTTCTTGGTTGACGGAGCTGCATGCTCCATTGACCCATCCCACATGCATATCACCACATGATCTGTCTCTGTTCAGTGCCCAGAAGGAAACTCGACCAAGCTTCTTTTGATTTGCGTAATCCACCAATTTTCTGAACGTTTCGATGGTATATAACTCTGAGGGCTGGTCGGTGTGTCCGTTCATTAAGATAAGGCCAGTGGCCGCATATGCCTGCGCGTCATTCAAGTCTTGTCTTAGCTGTTTGATTTGTGTATGTGCTTGCTCCATCACACTTATCACACTATTGACTTGATCTGCAGCGGGTCCGCCATAATCGAAAGCCCTGTCAATAAAGCGATATAAGAATTTGCAAGAATATACTGATAATTACTAACATTATTTTGTAGAGGTCTACTTGAGCCCCATCGTCAACACCTCTTTTGATTTCAGATCTGCCTAGTTCACTTAAACCAACTGTAGTGCAAGGAAGAGTCAGGGTTACAAAGAGCTGTTTGCCCTTGGCCTTTGCCCTTTCCTTCAATATTTTGATAGCTTTGAACCTCTTGTTCTCACCCGAAACGTCTCCCAAATTAGTGTTTTCGACATCGAAATCAACATTTGTTAGGCTATACTTATCAATGACTGCCTGATAGGCATTTACCAGAGAGTTGACATCAGGACAGGCGTGTCCTAATGACACCCCATTATAGCCACCAAAGGATATGGAGACATCGCCGCCGGCGGCGCGAATTTGTTTAATCTTGTTCATTACAATGGTGTCATCCGAAACCTTTTTATCAAATAATTAGTTAAGTAATGAATTCGATGGAATACCTTCTGTTTGATGTCTCCGTCCCACGTGGGTACACATCCCCCACCATTTGGGGCTAAAACAAAGGCCAAAATGAATTGTTTGACTCCAGTCTTCATCACTGAATTTAAATCAAGAGTCTGCCCATTGTTATCGAGAGGCATAAAATAAGGCGCCGCCCGAATCTGGGAACTCTCGACTCCAATGTATGAGACAATTAGGATTAGAAATGTCTTCAGAACAACCATTTTGGACCAAATCTATTGAATTAATCAACTGATCGTACTTTTAGTCGATTAATCAATTTTATACAATTCTATGGATTGTAATCCTGGGAAACGTCATATTTTTCATATCCTCTTTGTTATCATGTTTTCCACAAAATATAATTTCGTAAAACTAGTTTAACATCAAAGAATTTTCCATAAAATACTAATATCGATAAAATTGATTTTGGTACTTTCATTATTTCAAATAATTAAAAAGTTTACATTGAATTGTTCTTGGTTAGTAATTCCGAATTGATAGAGATATAGCAAAAAGAGAGTTATAGATCTTTATAAAGGATTTAAGATTAAATTATTTTTAATGTAAACTAGATAAATACATGTATTATTTATTGAAGATTAGAAACTTTAACCTTGATAAACTTAGTATAAAATACATAAACTTGTTAATTTTATTTTACAAGAATTTCAAAAATGTATTTACAATTTTGGTTCGTTTCGATACTTATTCTGAGTGTGAACTCAGTGTTTGCTAATAATCGTGAAACTTGTAGTGTTTCAATTGACATTGATTACTCTGAAAAGCTTGACAAAAGTGTCTTGGTAGTAGTCAACGGAAAGCAAATATTAAACATCGAAAATGTGAAGAAAACAAACGAAGAATCGATTAAAATATTGGTTCCAATTAGTCCCGTCTTCACGAATGAAGGCAATCATAGTATTGCTGTTTATTCTGATGAAACATCTCTCAGATTAATTGCTTTGAAGAACGTCTTTATATCATCCAATGATTATAGGAATTGCATGAATCATAAAAATGAGAACAGAATGAAAAGATCGAGTGCTGGCGGTCGGAGCGTTGGAGTCCAATATTCTGTGTGGCACGGCTTTGCAGCCAATGCTGTCTTTAAAATGCAGAAATTGGGTGCCAAGATTAAAACAATAGAGACCCTGGTAGTGGAGGGCCTTTCCATCGATGATTATTGGTCACATGGAGTGAAAGAAGCAGATTCAGTGAATGGATACTTCCAGGTTGAGCCAAAGCGCGGGTACTTTATTTGATTTGATTTACATTAATTATATTCAATTGTATTAATTGATAACATTTTAGGTTTTACTGCATTTATCGGAAGCGACAAAATGAGGTGAAGGGAGTTATAGAGGACTGTCCTAACATAGAGAAAACCCTGTCTGACCATGCTCAAATGCTGACTCAATCTGGCGTTGACTATGTTTACGTGGATTTAACAAATTTGTGCGAAAAGTCTGCCTCAGAAGATCTTATTCAACGGCGACCTATGGAAGTGCTGTTCGAAGAATGGCATAAACTCAGAACTCAGGGAAAGCATACGCCACAAATAGTTGCCTGGAATAGGATTGATCAACCAGGTTTATTATCTTTATACATAACAATCTAATCAACGGTTGATAAATATTAAGGTTGCAAAACTTGGAGGGATTACCTCGATTTGTACGAACGCTATCCCGATCTGGTTTGGAAAGACTCTAAAAGTGGTAAAAAGATTTTTATGGGAACCGCAAAAAGCGATCCAAATCTGAAACAACAAATTGAATCAAACGGAGGAAAGAATGACATAATTGTTATAAATAATTGGGTGGCCTCTGCAGCGGAGGCCCACTCTGGGCGCTGGCAGTTTATGGGCTTTTGTGACAATGAAATAGACAAACCCTCCACTGATATCGTCAACAGAAACACTTGCAATCAGGCTATTGTACGTACCTTTCAATCAAATGGATAATTAACAAGATCAATTCAATTACAGACTCGCAATTCTCCAATCGGTGACCAGATCTCAACCGGAGTTTCTTATCGTAAGAAAATCAGCGGAATTGTTATAATTTTATAAAATTGATTAATTTAGAGATGAACTACGCGTCGGCCCCCTGGGGCTGTACATCAGGTTTTTATGGTTTGACATTCCTATTGCAATGGGACACCGCTTTGCGGGCAAACCCTCATCACATCACAATATCGGGATGGAACGAGTTCTTTGCTGGTGCTTGGTCCAATCCCTGGAAAGGCTTTGTCAAATCAGTTGGTCTAAATGGAAAGGACGACCGTCTGTTTGTTGACTTATTCGGCGCCTACCGATCCCGAGATATTGAGCCGACTGTCGAATACGGGAATTTGTACTTCGATTTAATGCAGTCCTGTATTAGAGTTCGGAATTTGAATTTACATAACAACCGAAACGACTGTTCGGTTGCTAACGAAGTTTGCTGTCAATTGAATCGATTCAAACAATTCACTCAAATCTATAGTTTAATCAGAAAGGATAACAACGACTATCTTCTGACTAACAGTACTGTTGAAAGGGATTCTCTTCTTAAAACTGATTATAAGGAAGTTTGTACTTTCAATGGAGCCACCCGTCAATACTGCACAGGTGGCAATCCCGCTGATCCCAATGTAGGGCTTACTGGACCATTTATTATGTTTAACAAGGACGGGCCAAATCGTAGGCCAATATACCGGTGCAAAGTTCAAAACTTTCATTTCTTTTCGCTGAATAAGGACTGCGAGAAACAGCAGTCAGAATATGTGCTAGGGTATGTGTCCACTAAGAAAGACTCGCTGTTCGCTCGATCATTTGTTAGGTGTATAACAAAAAACAATGTCCATTACCACGCTTTGGACGGCAACTGTCATGAGAATGACAGCCAAGAGGCCGGAATCTTCGGTTACGTTATCTGATTCTGTTCTCAGAGTTAGCTCTGAGTTATGCAATGATTTACGTCTACACTAAACGTCAGTCAAACGATTCACACAAACAATGATTGTGTAATAAATGCCATTTTTCTCAATATTTTTAGTTTATTAAAACAACTCTTAATAAATACAATAAATAAATAAATTGATTGAAAATTTCTCAATTACCATGTTCATTCAGGGTTAAATATATAGTTTTTAGGTTTGTTAAGTATTTTTACTGATATTAGATTATGTCAATGATTGGTGACAACGATTTGGGCGAAGGAACCAGTGGTGGCTCTAATCAGTGGTCTATTCATACCAGAGATTCATTCAACAGATTTGATGAAACTTTGAGCGAAACAATTCTCAATTATCTGAGTTTTAGTGACAAAGTTTTATTTGAATCGGTCTCTAAATTGTGGTCAAAACTGATTTATGTTAAACAAAAAGAATTACAACTCTTTGGTAACGAAGAAGATTCGGATACACTTCAAAAACTTCTTCGACCGATAGAAGTGGTCGACTTCAACACCGGCGCCGCAAATGCGGCGAATCTCAAAGCCGTCAAAAAGAGTGGACTCAAATCAATTCTGAAAAAGTGTGTAAACATTGAAGTTATTTATTTCAACTGTTATTGTGATGAAGAAGTCCTCCAAATATTAGGAGAATATTGTCCTAAACTAAAGACATTTCAAATCGCAATCTTTGGTTTGAACCAAAAGAGTTTAATCGACTTCGGGATCAGATATGGCCACCAATTAGAGCGCATAGAGCTCTACGCTTCGGATTTCTGTTCAAACTATTTAAAAAGGTTCCTGGACCATTGTCCAAATGTCAAAAGGTTTTATACACATAATTTAGAGGAATATATTTGTGAGGATAAAAACTTTTTGCCAAAAATCGAGGAATTGTTTCTTATCGATGGCTCTAAGATGGAAGTGTCCACAATCCTGAAGAATAAGTATAAAAGACAAATGAAAGACTTGACAATCACTTCCTCGGGATTTACTCCAAATGATTGCAAACAATTTATACTGAATTTATCCGAATTGGAAAACTTGAGACAATTATATCTCAGTATTAAAACTAATAATAATATCGATATAAGTGATGAAAATGCCTTAACTATCGACGAAGAGGTCATTCAATTATCGAAAGGCTGTCCAAAACTAAAATCATTTGAACTGAGCCTCGAAGGCAAAGGTCTGGACGTCGATCGTCTGCTCTATTGCTACGACAACTTTGAATTTCTTGAGACAATTGAATTAGATGTGGATGACTACCAAGAACAGATTCAAGGAAGTGTTCAGTGTTTCAAGTTATGCAAAAATCTTAAGATTCTTAATCTGTTTATCCCTTCCCTTAAAGAAGAGTTTTTCGATAAAATAGATGAAATTATCCCGAATTTAGTGGAATTTGCTTTCAATACAGAAACAGAAATAACCGATCGTTTGCTGAAATCATTTTCAAAGTTACCGAAACTAAAGGGGTTTGAAATATATCGGAGACAATACTTTCACAAACATATAACTGATGGCGGCGTTTGTCTACTCATCGATTCCTGTAAATCACTTGAAGTGTTGCGCTTCTCTTCGCGACCAAATATCGGCCACAAGACTATCGACTCTCTTATATCACATGTGATTAATAATCCGAAAGTTGTGTTTCATTTCTACTGTGGATCAGCTCATGACGTCGAAGAAGAGGAAATAGAACAAATCAATCATGATCATTATTTAAATATTATTCCTCCAACACTAGGAATTTATGGCAACTTCTGGTGATTTCTGGAATTCGTTTACTATTTTGAAAAATAAAACATTGAATAAAATGAATTATTTTAAAATTTTAATTTTAATAAATACAAAAATGATTTGTTCAGTTCAGAGATTTAATGTGCAAGATCAGCTGCTGCTGTTCCTTGAACCTGAGACGTGATCTTGCCCATCAGATCTTTGAACTGAACAAATCAAATATTTATAATTTGCTGTCAGTTGAAGGCTATCATAGAATTCAATTATGAGTACAAACTATTAATCAGATGAAAATCAAACTTTTTAAAAATATTCTAGACACTTTATTATTCAAAGGAAATAGTATTTAACTGAAAGGCAATTTTCTATACACTAGGTACAATGAATTTTTTTTTCTCTGAAAATATATCATTCTCTGAGGTAGGCTTTGGTTTGGACACAACTGTCCTCAGTTTTGATTCAGTCCTCTATTTATTTCGAACGAATTGTACTCAAAGTAATGTTTATTAAATTGATTGATAAAAGTGAGAGTCAAATGATTTTAATCCAAATAAGAAACCGATAACTGATTGGAGGATCTCTTCATTACTTCAAATATGTTGAGTGAAAATATATAAGACTTAACGAAATGTTTAGAGTTTTCATATAACTAATTATTAAGTTATAGACCAGAAGTTGGTAAACAATGAGTAGAAAACTGACTGTACTAGCTGCTCCTATAGGTAGTGTTGGACACGTCAATGCCACTATTGGAGTGGCTGAAGCTCTTCGCGATCGCGGCCATAGAATTGTCTTCGTTGTAGAAAAACCTTTTAAGGGTCGGCTAATTGACTATAGATTTGAAGAAATAGTTTTGGAAGAAGAAGAAGACAAGAATCAAAAGCCGAATCAAAAGCCGGGTGAAAATCTTGCAACAATGATATTAGAATCGGGATTAATGACTGGAATGTCTCCGTTCGAGAAAATGAGGAAAATGTTGTCAAGTCAGACTTACCTCGAATTAGTCGAAAAGAAGAAAAAGAGTGAAACACAGATGAAAGCTGTTGTCGATAAATACAAACCCGATGTCATTCTAATTGATGATGTAATTGGATCACCCAGTCTCATATATTCTAAAATACCTTGGGTTTTGATAGCCAGCACCAATCCATTATATATGATCGATGACGAGCGAACACCGCCGGGAGGTTCCGGTAAGTTATCCAAAATATTTTTCGAAATTAGAATTTGTTCTTAAAATCAATTTATTTTTAGGCCTTCCCTTGAGTAGCGATAAAAAGGAATGGAAACAATTTGCAGAAATTGTAGAAAAAGGAATGTCTTCAGCAAGGAAAGTTTATAACGATTGGATAACTGGACTGGGATTCACACCAGAAAAAACAGCCAGGCATTCACTAATTCCTGACTCTCCATATCTAAATATCTATGGATTTCCTGAAGAACTTGACTATACAGATGTCAGACCTCTCTCTGACAAATGGTTAAGAATCGACTCTTTCACGAGAAGAGGTGAACACGATTTCAAACTTCCAGAAAGTTTTGTGAATAGGAATAAAAACGATAACAAACAAAAACTGATTTATCTATCAATGGGTTCTATGGGTTCTATTGACGTCAAACTAATGAAACGATTGGTCGATATTCTGTCCAAATCTTCGCACAAATATATTGTATCGAAGGGACTGTTTGGAGATAAGTACGAATTGGCGGACAACATGTGGGGCCAGAATTCGTTACCACAAACAAAAGTACTGCCTTTAGTCGATTTGGTGATAACTCACGGCGGGAATAACACAGTCACTGAAACATTCAGTTTCGGTAAACCAATGATTGTTATGCCATTGTTTGCGGATCAGTTCGATAACGCACAGAGAGTCGAAGAAAAGGGATTCGGTATTAGACTCGAGCCCTTTAACTGTACTCAAAATCAATTATTGGAATCAATTGAAAAGCTGTTAAAAGACAGCCAACTGAAGGATAGACTGAAAAGAGCGGTCAAAAGAATAGAAAACTCTCAGAGTTTAGCAAAAGCCGCAAAAATTATCGAAAATTTGGTCGTTTGACTCTTTTCTGAAATTCTTATTGAATTAAAAATAGATTAAATGAATTTAATTAAAATAAATTTTGCGATCAACTAATTTAAAGATTAAACACTCAAAAATACATATTTGTTATTTTATTTATATTTATTCTTGCTCTTTTCATTTTCAACTTTGTTCCCAACATTCTTAGCTGAGGGGTGTTGGGTGTAATCACTGTCACTGGGTTTGTGTCACTCATTAATTGAAACGATTTGTTCACTTTATTAAACAAAATAAACAAATTAATTGAATGATTAGATAAGCAGGGCAAATTCATTTCAATTAATTAATACATTTTCACATACACTTCAAAAAAGGTTAAATTTAATAAGAAGAAGAATAATCAAGATTTTTGTTTGAAGAATATTTTGAGTGTCATTTTGATAAGAGTACAATTCGGGTACGCAAATTAGATCAAGGTTATTTAGTCCTAAACAAATTATCAGTTGAAAGAATGACTTAACTGTACTTTTATCAAATAAAACGCCTTAATTAGAGAAATATGTATTTTGTATAAAAAGTAATTAAAACTCAAGTTTTAGTCTAATTATAAGTAATTGTTTTGAAACGAAGAAAATTATAATTTTATTGAATAAATGTCCTCAAAATTACGCGTTTTGTTCGCCCCAATGGACGGCGTCGGACACGTCAACGCCTGCATTGGTTTGGCTCAAGTACTTCAAAGTCGTGGCCATACAATTATCTTCGTTGTGGACCAGGCTTATCAGGGACAGTTAGCCAGATATGGTTTCATCGAGGAACTCATTTTGTCTAAAAAGGGAGGTAAGCCGGGTGAAGCCGGAGCCGACCATCTCTTGAAGGAGGGAATGCTATCAGGAGTGTCATCAACCGAAAAGATCAAAATAATGGTCGAATCAAACTTCTTATCCACAGTCGTCGACAAAACCATTGCAAGCGAACCATTTATGAAACAAATATTGGATAAATACAAACCTGATGTCCATATAATCGATCATTTTGTGGGTTCGGCCGCATTAATGTTCTCAGGAACCCCCTGGGTCTTCCTCTACAGCGGAAATCCTTTAATGGTAATTCAAGACGAAAGAACTCCACCCGAATGCTCGGGTCAGTCAAAAAAAAAATTATTCGTTAAATTTTGAACAAAACATATAATTTTTGGTCAAATTTTAGGTTTTCCCACAAATGGCGACAAGAATTCAAAAGAATGGCAGGAATTTCGAGAATTAAATAAAAGCCGATTCGCCAGACATAGAGACAAATATAACAAATGGTTGACAGACAATGGCTTTCCTCAAATTGGTGGACTCCAATTGATACCCGAGTCCCCATATCTCAATATTTATGGATATCCCGAAGAACTGGATTACACAGACATCAGACCTCTCCGAGAAAAGTGGTATCGAATCGATGCGTTTATGCGAAAGAATGAACAAGAATTTGTATTTCCAGAAAAGTTGAAGGACAGGGGTCAGAAAACACAGAAACTTATATATATTTCAATGGGTTCCATGGGTTGTGCAAACATCCCACTAATGAAACGCTTAATTCAAATATTGTCCAAATCTTCGCATAAGTATATTGTGTCCAAAGGGCTGTTTGGAGATCAGTATGAATTAGGGGACAACATGTGGGGCAAGAATTCTGTGCCACAAACAAAAGTTTTGCCTTTAGTCGATTTGGTGATAACCCACGGCGGGAATAACACCATTACCGAGACCTTTAGTTACGGTAAACCCATGATTGTTATGCCATTATTTGCCGATCAGTTCGATAACGCACAGAGAGTCCAAGAAAAGGGATTTGGTATTAGACTCGAACCAAATACCTGTTCAGAACAGGAATTGTTGGAAGGGATCGAAAAGTTATTGAATGACAAACAACTGGAGAATAAACTGAAAGACGCCTCAAAACGAATTTCAAACTCAGAGACTATAGTCAGAGCCGCACAACTTATTGAAAATTTAGTCAATAAATGACAGTATTTTTCAAATTAATTAATTTCATAAAATTATTATTCTGTTCACACAATTTAATCGAAGGTCATTTTGATTATTTCAAAACACCTTCAAAATTAATTACTTAAAAAGTGTCAAATAAATTGTCAGATAATTAATTTTTAATATTTATTGGAGACATCAAAGTTTGTAATCTTAATGTGAAGAAAGTAAGTGAACAAGACCAGTTCAAGACCGATACCAAGAACAGTCTCAACAAAAAATGAATGTTTGACTCCACCGCTAATCAGATGCCGCTCTCAACGCATGTCTTCTGTTTTGAATTTAAAGCAATAGTTTTCAGAGTTTTTCTGAGTTTTGGTCCAAATGTGAGAAAAACACAAAACAAAACTCATTTCGGTTTAGATTTTTATTGTTTTCAATTTGTTTTAAATTGTTTTTGTCATTAGTTTTAGTCATTTTTTAATTAATTTGTTAATAATTTGTTAACTCAATTGACATATTTGGTGATCAAATCAAAATGACAACATTGGAAACCATCGCTTTTGTGGCCACAATCATCACATTCATCTCATTCCTCAGCGGACTGTAAGAATGACCTAGATTAACTCTGACCACCTGTTAATCCATAATTATATATTATATATATCTAATGGATTCTCATCGTATTTATTTGTTTTCTATGATTATATCATATATTTCAAGAAACGAGTTATTGTTTATTAAGTTTTATATGTTTTTTTAAGTCTATACCAAGGCTACTGTGACTTGAAAGATAGTTGCAAGGTCATTCATTATATGCCTCATTGATTTTCCTCTATGACAGGTCAATTTGTTTGGACATTTACCGAAAGGGGTCGACCCGAGACTTCTCGGCGTTTCCGTTCATTGCAGGAGTTTTGTGGTTAGAATTGACTTTTATTTTGATTTAATCTAAAAAGTGGTTAATTTTGTCACTTTATCTGATATGTTGTGCCAACAGTTGTTCCCTTTGGTTAAGATATGGTTATATGCTTTCGGATTCGACAATGATTTTTGTGAATACAATCGGACTCTCAATACAAACATTTTATATGATTTGGTTTTATGTCTTCACAACTAAAAGAGTATTCAAAACAATTTAAATCATTTGAATAGTTTTTAATCAAAAATCGTTATCCAAATCGAGATTTTTATTGAAGTTTTTGTCGGAATTCAGGGTCAACTCAATAAACAAATACTGTCATTACTACTATTTCTGAGCGGAGCCTATGTTGTGGTTGAGAGTCGGCCCGAACCAACCCAATTGGCCGGACTCTTGGCCTGTGGAGCGTCGCTAATATTCTGTGCGGCGCCGCTGGCGATGGTTCGGGATGTGATCAGAACAAAAAGCTCGGAGAAAATGCCATTTCCTATGATTATATCCTCGTTCTTGGTTACTATAATGTGGTTCCTCTACGGTGTGGCCATTCAGGACTCGTATGTGTCGGTAACCAACGGAATCGGAGCCTTCATTAATGTGATTCAATTATCACTTTTCGTGATATACCCCTCAAAAGCTAAGGC
The DNA here is from genome assembly GCA_034698165.1 of Punctoribates punctum. Taxonomy (NCBI): domain Eukaryota; kingdom Metazoa; phylum Arthropoda; class Arachnida; order Sarcoptiformes; family Punctoribatidae; genus Punctoribates; species Punctoribates punctum. The sequence goes on along the minus strand of JAQGBD010000352.1, from coordinate 4,359 downwards.
ACAGGTATGAAAGCCATCCGTTATTTGATATTTTAAATAATTTATTTATTTATTTATTTTCAGTAAAACATTTATAAAGTGTTTCTATTCCGCAATTTCTGCTCAAAATTTAGTTATTTTTCAATTCCGTCCAATTCCAGGATTTTTATAATCATTTTAAACATTTGTTAACTTTTTTGTTAAAACCTTTAGTCAAACATTTTATAAATGTTTTTGTTTTTTAATATTTTTTAAATACTCTTTGAATAAAAATCGCATTAAATAAAGTTTTTGACACTTTTTTCAAATTAGGAAAACGAATGGCTTTTGATAACTGAAAACGATTTGAAACCAATCGTCAAAATGTGATCTCATTTATTGTTTTCAATCAATTGATTGCAAACCAAAGAAATTATATTTTGTGTCCATTTTTCGCGTTATTTATCATAAATTTTTATAAAAATTTTACCGAAAGTGCTTTCAATAGAAATAAAACGTATTTATTATGAAAATAATTATGAAAACAATTGTATAAGTATTGCCTCTTTTCAAGAGCGAATGTGCGCAAGGGTATTTTGCAATTTATAAAAGATAATTTTGGCAATAAATCCTTTTCATCAGTTTCATTGACTTTTTCGGCAGTTTTAGTTAAGAGCATTTTGATTAATATCCATTTGATTTTTTCCTTTGATTTTAAGAGTGTGCAAAATGTGAGGTAAAGGGATTAGCAAGGTTACTTGACCATCAATCTGTTCCAATCAATTGTTTCCAATTAATATTCGATTGAAAATATTTTCACAGCTCTTCATATTTAGAGCAAAAGCTATAAAAAATGAGATAATCAGACAAATGATGGCCACGAAGAACAATATCTGTACGACTCGGCCCTCCGTTTGTTTTTCCCTTTCTTCGTATTCCTCAATATCTTTGGTGATTCTCTCGGGAGTGGTTTGCTTGGAATCGGTCTGACTTTTATACTTTGATTTAATAATACCGTAAATAATCCAAAATATGATCGAAAATATGTGAGTCATGCGAATGAAATACAAACTTGTGGTGAATGTCAACCGATCTTTGTTTATATACCAACCCACGGCTCCTACCAATAGATATTCAAACGCAAAATAGAGAAGACATCGGAGTATTTCGACATAAGGTCCATATTCTCTGTCCATTATTGCTATTATTATCTGAAACTAGAATTCAAAAGCGATTCCTTACCGGCCGTCGAATAGAGTTCCGATTGAAGTCAGAAAAATCATTATATAAACGATTGCCAGAAATCCTTTAAATGAGGTATAATTCTGTTTGTAATCGAGTTTATTACTCAATATATTGTTTTAAAAATAGCTGAAAACATACGACAATCGGGTCGTTCGCCAATTGGAGGAACGCCAACAAAATGATCGATAAATGGATGAGTCCATAAAATTTCTTCCAATAAGCTATTCGCGGGTCATAACCGTATTTCGGGGTATTTGGATAATATTGAGGCACCTCTTCAACTAAACCCAATCTTGGTTTACCAGGAGCCCAACCCGGGCCCTTAAGGATGACCCACAGCTTATTTGTAAATCCCTCGACTTTGAGGATTGTGTCCAACATATGCCTGAAGTGACCGAAATGTAAAGTAACCGAATCATAGGTTTGAGGCGTCGACGACACCAAACCTACTGATATGTTGTCCTTATATTTCTGATATGTGCCAAATATTCTGTCCCAAAGCATAAGGAAAGTGCCATAGTTTTTGTCGATACAGAATTGATTCTTTCCGTGATGTACTCTGTGCTGTCGCGGGGTATTCACCAACAGTTCAATAAATCCCAGATTTCCGACCACTTCGTTGTGTAACCAAATCTGATAAAGAAATCCCAATTGGATGTGAAATATCGCCAATTCTGGGGGAAAAAAGAACGCCAAAGGAATGGCAAAGATCTGCAAAACAAGAATTGTTTGATTTGAATTGATTTGGATATAAGGACTGATATAAGGACTGATATAAGGACTGACATCATATAAAATCAGATCGAAAACAGTGGCTCTTATTGTCGCAGAAAAATTCAAGTCTTCTGCCATATGATGGAAGTAATGGACGGCCCAAAGAAAGTTGATTTCATGCATTGCTCGATGAGTACAGTATAGGGACAGCTCTCCGCTAAGGAGTGCCATAGACCAGGTCCAAATTGAATTTATTGGTAAATCGATAACTCGATAGTTGTCGTAAATCCAATAGATCACGAAAATAATGACCGCTATAACCAAAGACCTTCAATAGATTCAATCAATTTGATAGTACAAATAACTTTTAAAAGTGTACCTGAACAATACGAATATGAGAGACGCCCCCATATTGATGACAAAATCTTGGAAACGACATAAATCTTGGCGTTTATATAAGCGAATCAATTGTTCGACAATTAATAGAGTGATAATCACTGGAATGAACTGAAATATCCTTAGAATTAGATGACTTCTTCGGATATATTGTCTTCGAGAGTGTGTCTAACTTACAGTGACCTCGTACTTTGTGGCTTTATTATGTTGGTGGCGCTCTGGACGGGTCTGATCCATACGGACCAGAGAAACGAGGGCTTCGCCCAGAGTTGTGGCCATTTCTCGAAAGCATTGTTCAACATATGAATTGTTGTACAGAATAACAGATTCGTTCATTTTTATCCCTTCCCTATATGTGTTGAGTGAAAGAACAACTAATCCTGGTATAAATTTTCACTTTTAATAAACTTTTGTGAAATTCTTAAGTCGAGCATAAAATCAAAATTAATTGAATAATATTTACTGAAAGATATTTATAGACATTTGAATTCTTATCTGATCTTGCTTATAAAAACTTAAATACATATTTTAAGTTCTAGAATAAGAATCATTTCAAGGATTGGTCGAAGAAATTCAAAAAACCTATTTTCCAGATATTCTAAAACTATTAACAAATATTATAAATTGATATTCAGTTGAAAAACAATTATACAATGATTTCGACTAATTATCTCTGATTTCTGCAAAACATTCACTGTTTGGAAACCTGACATTCAATGAGCTAGGTTGAAAACAAAAAATTCAAATTATGTTCAAATTTCACAATATTAATTGGGAAAAGTTAACATCGATAAAATCTATTGCATTGCATTGCAATAGCCTATACAAGGTTAATTTCCTTAATTATTTGTTAGAAGTGATTCTTTGAGAATAAATTCTGTTTCAAGTCTTAATATGTTTGGCATTTGAGCAAGTTCTTTTGACAATTCCCTATACAGATATAATAAAATGAGAAAAAACTTGTTTATCGGATTATGTTTCCTCGAATACGAATATTAGTGAGCAAGGCAAAATTTCCAGGAAAAAGTTTGGTAAATATTTTGAATTTTCTTTTACTCTAATTATGTATTCATCAGATCTGATAAAAGTTTGTTTCTAACCATTTCTTCAAACCATTAATTGATTATTAATTTTTAGGTATAATATCCTTGAAATAGTTGACTATTAGACTCTCCTTGTATTCAATTATATAACAATCAAGGAATAGTCAACTATTTGTACAGCCATATGATGCAGGTACAGTTTGAAATATTATAACAGAGATTGTGTTTAATTAAATTCATTTAAATCGAAAATCAAAATACAATTAATAAATATCAGAATTCACTCTAAAATGTTATCACTTTTTACGGTTCTTAGCAAGATAGTTTGTTACAATGAAAATCCAATACAAATTGGGAGCGCACTCCTCCTACGCTTCTGAGATTCCGATTCCAAAATAGTTGTCCAGAAAACCCAAACCTAGATTTGGGTGAAATTTATATTAAAAACTCGAACAGAAATCAATCAATTCATACATACTTTTGATGTGAAAGGAATGGGAGGCCTCTAATCAGCGGACAATTGACACTAATCTTTAACTTAGTCTTGTCTTCAACCAGACTCTGATCCCAAACAGGTGTCAAACACCAGCTATTGGACACCAGATGCGGATTTCGATCCACTGATGGAGGCCTCAAATTCAAGGGCTCTCTCCTCAAATCCAATGGTTTTCCTGTTATGTCAATCAGTCGTCTCTATCACTGCTTCCCATCTCCTCTTCAGTTGACTTTTGTCTGACTGATCCTCTTTCCAGTGGTTTGACCCAATCCTTGGCGTCCATCCATCAGTTGTTCAGAAGAGTTGATGACTTGACTATTGAATCGTTTGCCAAATAATCTGAAAATATTTTTGAAAATTTTAGAGAATTTTTTCGCGAAACGTTCGAAAAGCGAAGAAAATCGAACGAATAATAGAGTGAATCAGTAGTTGTGTCCTGAAAATGAAAATTTAGAGAATTTTTTTTCTACAATTGTTTGAAAAGTTTGAAAAATTCCAAATCAAAGC
>JAQGBD010000351.1:0-33897 GCA_034698165.1 Punctoribates punctum | reverse complement strand
ATTATTGAAAATATTGAAAATTATTTATTAACCGAAATATGATTTCTCGACAAAACTTTTCTGAGTTTATATAAAATTAAAATAATTAACAAAACTATAAAATAATTTTGTTTCAGACTATAAACCGAATCCATTACTGAAATAATCTCTTCAATTAGTAAACTCTATGATGAGAAGAGCCGTTAACCGAGCGAGACCTGGACCAAGAGTGAAATCACTTGAAATAAAAACGATATTACGTCTGTACGTATTAATTCAAGGATCATTTCTGTATGAATTGACGTAATACTCAGTCATTTAATTGTGTCGGCCGTAAAAATTGAATTACTTTTTAACTAAGCCAGATAGAATGATTCTGTAAATTGCATATTAAAATTTCATTTCGGCCAGTTCTTATGACTATTTAATATTTTTTATTCAGGCGTGTAAAGAATAAAAATTCGGAACAAACGCAAAGGTCATATGCCCAGGTCAAACTACGAATGATATTTGACCTTTGACATATGCCCCTGATAGAGGATGGATTGAATTTTATTTTGGTACAAGAAACATTGAAATCGAACCAGAAATAAAGATTTAACAATAAATCAAAGTTAAACAAAATCAGATGAAAACCCAAATTTTGAGTTTTTTCCAAAAAATTTCAAAATAATGAAATCAAAGGTCAAACAATTTTATGATAAAATTTCCCAAAAATATCAAAATTTGAGTTTTTACCTGATTTTACCTAACTTTGATTTATTGTCAAAATTTTATTACTGGTCCGATTTCAATGGTTCTTGTACCAAAATAAACTTCAATCTTTCCTCTATCAGTGACATATGTCAAAGGTCATATAACATTTGTAGTTTGACCTGGGCATATGACCTTTGCGTACCTTCCATTTTCTCAAAAATTTTGAATTATGACCCTGTTGAAAAAAAAACTCTAAAAAATTATAGAGATATGAAAGTTTATTATACTTTTTACAGAATTGAGATATCTCATATAGTTTAGGAGTAATTGAAAAAACGCGACCCGATGTTTTTTTTGGATACCCTATTATAAGTGTCTATATTTTGCATAAAACCCTTTGCGCTCCAGACTCGAGACTCATTTTGGTCTCTGTTCATCATAATGCACACTAATTTTACATAAGAGTTAACCAAGGTCTGGAGTTGGGCTATATATTAGGGCTTAATAAGTGATTTGCCCAGGGCCAAATTGCCAATTATGAGGCTTACCAGAGGTAACCAAATATTGGCCTTTTTGCCAATCATTTTCGTATTTTCCGATATTATTTTATCTCAAGTTTTTGTATACGATTTAAACGAACAAAAAATTTCATTTAATTTTTATTTTTTGTAACCTTGAAATAAGTGCAAGTACAAATTATTTCCAATAATTTTTATATTTCTATTTGATTTTAAATGTTTTTAATCATTTTTCTTCAATTTGCTATCAAAAATTTTGCTAGACAATTTCGCTGTAACAGCAATGATAGGCATTTCAATCAAAATTGTTAGTAAAATTGCCATGGTGAATGTTGATATCAGAAACAAGATCAACAAACGAGGGAGTGATGGGTATATTCTTTGGCCGACAATAAAGGGAGGGTTAAAGTCAACCAGGACATTTATCACTATCGGGTGAATTAGATAACTGATTAGAACAAAATGTCTTAAATTGGCCCAAAGTGGCATGCTTAAAAATGATGGTCTCTGTGCTAATCCAGTCAAATAATAGAACAATATTACAAACGATATCAAAATAAATGTGCTCGATTCAAATGCACTGAATAATGGCAGTCCGTTGAATACATATTCTCTCAAAGAGGCGATTATAATGATTCCAATTAAGAGAGTTTTGGTTACTTTTATCAAATTTTTAGTAATTGGGTTCTTGTAAACGGTTTCCAAGAGGTTGTGTTCGAGCAAATAGGCCACAAGTATGCCATTGATGTATGCAGTGCCATGGACAAATGGCCTCATATAAATAAGGTTCATATAACTGTCCTTGTTGCTTGAAACAGTATAATTATAAGATTGAATATTTTATCGGAAAAAATGGTTTTCGGTACTGACCTAAAAGGTGAGAAAGGAATTCTAGATTTTGAGCCGCCGTCTAATAGTGATTCTATCGTCAATCCATTTGAATAAAAAATATAAAAGTTTATTGAAATGAATAGTAAATTGCCAATAAAAGTAGCCAAAAGACCATGCTTCATACTTCTGTAAAGAATTTATATTGTTTAGCAAGGTAATTTGAGTTTTTTTATTTTCAAATATGAGAAATTATATAATTTTTAGTAATACTATTATTGGAATGCATTATACTTTTGGAAACTGAAGAGAAAGATCGGAGTGATTGCCATATATTGAACCAAGACTTCGGTAGTCCAGCACCACAACAGAAACTAGATATCAATTCAATTGAATTAATCATTTTTCAAATCAGATATTTTACCGGATAATTAGATGTGAAAAAATTAGATACGAAGAGAAAACTTGGAAGAAGTGCTTCATCTGTAACGTCGATCACTTTTTGATCTTTTATGTTGAAAGTCAAATATTTGATATAATAGGCATAGAAGACAATCAGCAGATAATGAGTCGGGGCTATCGTTAGAATACGTTCAAAATAATATTTTGCAAACAATCTTAAATTTGAATTTCCCTTTTTGATCTTGATCATATTGAAATACCACTTTCCGGAAGCAATGCCAGCAAAACCGAAAATAAGTGCCGAACAAAACTTCATAGGAATGGCTGACAAATACTTTTGCATTGAATTGTATGTCAAATAGTCGTCAGTATAGACAGTGTACGGAAGGGTTGAAAAGTGAGTGCTCAACATATAAAAGTGTACAAGAATACGAATCCCATTTGATAGGATCGAAGGATCTTGGAATTTGTTTGTGCCATTTGTTACACGACTTGCTTTCTTTTGAAATATTGTTTGAATATTTTTCTTTATTGAAAAACATATAAGAGGATTGTTCTTGTCAATTTTGTCAAGAATATGCAAAACTGTGGCCAATAAGTCTAATGAGACAATTAAAGTGACGACCACTACAAAAGTTGGCCATAAAAACAGTTCAAATATATTTTCCATCTCTACCTAAGTCTTAACAAATGGTAAAATATGTGCCAACTTTTCCACTGTGACTCACTTCTAAAATGGTAAATTTCAAATGACTTTCAAGGGATGTAGTGGTTTCAGTATGTACTAGATCACCTCATATCTCTCAATCGTAAGATAACGCAATCTATTTTAATTTATTCGTTTACTTTCCTCAATGATTGACAAATCAAAATAAAACGAATATATTTTCATTTATTTTAGAATGAATGCGGAAATTTACAATTAAACCTGGCTAATTTATTTCTGACAATTTCTTAATTATTTCCAAAGATTTTATTCAATGTTTTCCAAAATAGAGTTCAAATGAAATCAGTAAAACTGTTTAAACCAACGGCGAAATTCACCGATTGATCCCTCGTTTTTCATAAGAAGAGGCTTATCTAGGTACACTTTATTAGTCCAAATTATAGCATCAGCTTCAACCTAGATTCAAATACAAAATTAATAACTTTTTTGATGAATGAATTTTCTATTCACTTGTTTTGACATTTCTTTGAGAACAGTATAAGACATAATCTTGTAAAACAATCCAGGTCTTGTGTATAGTCTTGTCGTCAAAGAATACCTGAAAGGTGCATGCTGAATAATTGATTGGATGCCAACAAATTCCATTTTTCTAATCAAGGTGAACTTTGTGTAAAAGTGTGCAATGCCGGGGCCAATAATGGTGACCTGGGCGTCATTATCTCCCATTTTCCATCCAAAGCGTTTGATAGTAATAATTGATCTAAAATTAGATGTGCTAGTATGTTTCAATGAACCTGAACCTGCACTCCAACCGACAGTTGCAATGAAATTGAAAATTAAGTTCTGTGGAAAGGTCAGTGGGTTGTGCACAAAATGAACATGCTGGTAATCAGCCAAATTCTCGTACGGATCCTAATTAAAAAAGAGCAAGACATGTTTATAGAAATGTTAATGAAATCGATATGACTTTTCCCTAATTTTTAAACAAAAAAAGTTGAAACCTGAATGGGACCGTTGACAGTAGTGGCCATAGTCCCTCTATAAACCATTTGCTGGATATTTTGATATTCTTGGGGAAACCAGTCCGGGTTATTACCATTAATGTGATGCCACACATATATAAAACCATTGATTTCCATAGTTTTATATTTTTTGAGCTCAGCTTTTAATGAATTTGAACCTTAAATGAAATGACTTAACGTTTAATAAAAGTTCAAAAAAGAATAGCGATTAGTAATCATTACAATCAACTCCTGGAATAAGAGTACACTTTCCGGTCTCATCAAAAACCCAGCCATGAAAAGGGCATTTTAAAGAGTCACCAAGAACAGTGCCTCCGACTCCCAAATTAGCGCCCAAATGAGGACAGTAGGCATCAAAGGCGTGTATTTTCCCCTTGGCTCCTCTATAAACTACGAGGTCTTTTCCAAACGCGAAAATAGCTTTAATTTGATTATTAGATAACTCATGTGATTCGAGTACTGCCAGCCATCCGTTGGGATAGAGTGGCGGCACATTACCATAGTCTCTGTCAACTCTCCTGGTCAATTTAGTTAAATCCTAGTGAATAAATAAAATTTAGTATCAATAGTTTTCTTTACATTTTGAAAATGACCTTGTAAACTCTTATAGGGCCCCATAATTTTGAATATAATGCAAGGGTTAGAGCCATACAAACAAAGCAAATGACATAATTGTTAACAAATAATCCCAATTCCGGTGTTAACTCAAACATTATATAATAGATCTATAGATTAACTTAATAAAATATATCGGAATAATATGCTAGGTTACTCTTATTATTCAAAGATATACCACAGAATATAACAGGACCTTATGTCTTGTGCATGATAACTTCGCGTTATTCTCCTATGTTATGAGTCATATCAAAGAGATAAAGAAAAGAGTTTCAAAATAGATATAATCAAATGGTTTTATTCATAGAGTTTTTCAAAATAAAAATATATTTTTCCGTTTTGTCGGTTAATTTGAAATCAAAAATATTAATTAAAATTCAGAGTATATTAATTAATTAAGTCAGAGATAACAGTGATCAAGGCTATATCTTTTGAAAGATGTGCTAATTGTTTTCAACTTGCTCTTAAATATTCATATTAAGCGTCAATACTTCCTGCAATTGATTTCAAAACTTTAATTACTTATTCTTAATATTTATTACCCAAAAATCAGTTTTAAATGAAATGATTTGTGGCCATAATAAGTAAGAACAATAAGAATAGAAATGTCGAACAGAAATATAATGTTATTCTATTGATGTTGAGCTCAATTTATTCAATATTATATATAAATTATATAATATAATGCATTTTATTGGCTATAAATAGTTCTTTTTATGAGTCTTACAAAACAATTGTCTTCACCCACAGAAGAGTTCGAAAAAATGAGGTCCTTTTTTAATCACAATAGAATCTTTTTGAATAATCTTGGTTATTCGGTCAAAGAGGAGGGCAACTATTGCTTGTATGGACACTACTCACCATTTTTTAATGAAAAGGTTAAAAGAATTGTTCGAAAAAACTATGTTTTCGTAAATTTAGTTTTATTTTTTTTTTAAATATTAAAAATTCTAATCAAAATGTTTATCACTTTTATTATTAATTATTTGATTATTCTTGGTGAAATGATAAATATTAATTTGTTTATTTTAGTTTGATTAACAGTAAATAAAATATACTTGATGACATGTTTTTTTATTCAGTTTTATTCTGTTTGTTAAATATTTTGTTTGATAACTTTGCACTCAAGTCCCTGATTGGCAAATCAATTAAAATTGTGAGTAAAAATGCTAGGGCAAATGTTGACACTACAAATAAAATCAATAACATATTTTGTGATGGGTAAACTCTTTGAGCATTAACAACTGGCGGATTGAAATCAACTAGGACATTGAGTATTATTGGATGGATTAGATAGCTCATTTTTTGCAAATGTCTAAATATTTTCCATATGGGCTTTGTTAGAAATGATTGTCCTTGAGCAATTTTAATTAGGTAATATAAAGTTATTATAGAGGTTATAAAAGAAAAAGAACTTGATTCAAATGCACTGAACAGGGGAATTTGGCCAAATATGACATCTCTTAAGCTTGCTACAATTATTATTATTATTAAACCAAATTTATTTAACTTTATAAATGCCTCGATAATTGAATTCTTATAAATTCTTTCGATGAGATTGTATTCAAGCAAATAAGCGAAGACAATGCCATTAAAATATGCCGGAGCATGCACAAATGGCTTCATATAAACGAGATCCAAGTACCCATTTTCAACACTACTTTGGGAAGAGAAAACTAAAATAGCATGCTTATATTTTATTCAATTTAAACTCAAGAAAGATTACGCACATGTTTGGCGAAAAAGGTATTTTAGTGTATTTGATCCCGTCCAAATAGGTTTGTGTCGTCAATCCATTAGAATAGTGGAGATAAAAATTAATTGTAAAGACCAAACCACTAGCAACTAATATAATTAAAAGACCTAGCTTCAAATTCCTGTACAAAAATAAAAATTATATAAATGTCTTGAATAAAATGTCAATACTTAAAGCTGTAGAGAATGAATGGGGTGACCAAGGTGTATTGAATAATCACATTGGTTGTCCAGCACCATAATAGGAACTGTTAATGAAGTCATGTAATTACAAGAGTGAAAACATCTAATTATCATTACTTACCGATGAAGTCGATGTCCAAAGATTAGAAATGAAAAACATACTTGCAACTATTGATTCCTCACTTGACTTGATCACCCTTTCTTCCCTAATGTTGATGGTCAAATTCTTGATATAGTAATTATAGAATATGACCAGCATGAAATGTACTGGACCAATCGCCAGAAAACGTTCAAGATAAAGTTTAGCGAACAATTTGAAATGAGAAATGTCTTTTTTAGTCTTGGTCTGCTTGAAATACCACTTTCCACATGTAATTCCATTGTCTAAAAAGAAATAGTTGAGTATAAAACGGTTAAATGCGCTTGTTAAGTATTTCTGTGTCTGGTTATATTTGAGGTAATCATCGGTGTAAACAATGTAATGCAAAATTGAGAAATGTGTCGACAATGAGTACAGATGCCAAATGGCCCTGATGCCATCAAACAAGATGTAAGGATCTTTCAATTGGTTTACTCTATTTATCGGATGATTTTGTTTGGTCTCAAAAATTTTTTGAATATTTTTGACGATTGAAAAACTTATGAGAAAACTGTTTTTTTCTTCGATTTTCTTAAGAATATGCAAAACAGTGGCCAACAAGTCTAATGAGACAATTAAAATGACCATGGTCACCAGTGTTGGCCACAATAAAAGTTCAAATATTTTCTCCATATTTGCCTCAAACGGATTTTTGCTATAATTTTCCGGAACCTCAGAGTCACTAAAAGACTGAATTTACGAAATGACTTTGAAATGACTTCGATCACATGTAGTGGTAATAACAGGTCTACTCTATCGGTAATCTATTTTATTTTTAGTGAATTGAAAACTTCCTTTAAATTAATTAATTCTTATTTTAAATTTTCTTTTGCCTCGTTTTGTAGAAAATTAAACATTTATTTAACAAAATTCGTGTGAATATGACATCAGTTTCTGGAAAATACGATTTTAACGGCTTTCCAATTCATTTTGATAAGTTTGGAACCGGAAGTCGGGTTATCTTGCTTATTTCGGGAGCATTAGGCGAGTCCACACATCAATGAGTCGATAATAAATAAATTGCATTCAAATCCATAGGTAGTGCTCGATATGACTTTAGACCACAATTAGAGGGAAGGAATGCTTTAGATTTCAATAAATATACAATTGTTGGGATAGACCTCCCGGGTTGGGGCAGATCCAGACCTCCACAGAGGCCATATGGGCCCATGGTCAATCACTTTGATATTGACTGTTGTCTCAAAGTTATGGACGTAAGTCACACTATATTTCAAGTTTTAGTACAAAATAAAATATTTTAAAATTATCTTTTTCTAGAGTAAAAATATAAACAAGTAAATTTTATTAGAATAATTGACAATTCAATAATTTAGAATTTGGGTTTTACAACATTTTCTGTAATTGGATGGTCAGAAGGGGCAAAGATTGGTCTGGCAATGTGTTACCTTCACCCTGAGCGCATTGAATGTGTTGTGGCCATCGCTATATTTGTGCGAATGTCTGCCGAGACTCTGACACCAATTCTGTGGACACAAAACACAAAGATGTGGCCAAAGGAACAAATCGACGCTTTTCTACAGATTTATGGTAACAGAGAAATTGTTGAACAGCTGTGGGAACAACACATCCAAGTAATTCGCAAACTTAAGGACGAGTGTGAGCAAGCACACTATTTGGTAACACCTGAGGAACTAGGTTATTCAACTATTAATTGTTTTGATTGAAAACTAATCAGTTATTTTCGGGTTTCAGCTCAAATAAAGAGACCTTGCCTCTTTATTCACGGAGATAAGGTTTTTTTTAATTTTAAACAAACTACATTGATTAATTCAATTTGTAAACAATAGGATCCGATGATCGGAGTGGAGCACTCCATATACTGCAAGGAGAACATACCGGAGTCTATTCTCTATAGATTTTCGGAAGGATCTCATAATTGTCATCAGGTTTTTGCTAAAAAGTTCAAAAGTCTGGTCGAAAAGTTGATCGATGAGTCAAACGATAACTCAAACGATAACTCAAACGATAATTCAAACTCAAAGTGATTTATTTCAATGGAATTTACAGAAAACATCTGACAATAAAAATGATTTAACAAGATTATTCTAAACATTTCATTTATTTTTCAAATTATATTTCATCAAATTATGAGTTTTCAATTGATCTTTTTGTTGTTCAAATACCTTACTTAATGTCAAATTACAAATAGAAATGATAGGCATTTCAATGAGTATGGTCAATATAAAAGACAAACTGAATGTTGAAACAAGGTAAATTATTAACAGAATAATTAAGAAAATTTGATTTTGGTTTACATCTATTGTTGGATAGAAGTCTAGAATCGATGTCAGTATTATCGGATGAATCAGATAATTCATTCTCAACATTGATCTCAGTTTAGTCCAAATAGGATTAGATAAAAAGGAACTCTTTTGTGCTAGATAACTCGAATAATATATAAAAAGAACTGAGGTTATTAGTGGAAACGAACTAGATTCAAATGCACTGAAAAAAGGAAGACCACCAAAGAGTAGGTCCCTTAAAAATGCGATCAAAATAACCAAGATAAATAAACTAAATAGTAGTTTAATCAATGTTTTTATGATTTGGTTCTTGAACATATTCTCCAGAAGGTTGTGTTCCATTAGATATGCCATAAGAATACCGTTGAGATAAGCAGGGACAAACGAAAATGGCTTTATGTGAATCAAATCCAGATAACTATTCCTTTTACTTGATGTTTCACATTTGATTATCATTGCAAATACTTTTAGTGGTTAAGTACTTACATGAAAGCTGTGAAAGGGATCTTGGTCATTTCCAAATCATTGTATTGGGTTTCAGTGGTTAACCCATTTGAATAGAATATCGTAAAGTTTGTCACAAAGAATAAAATGTTTGCCAAAAATGTAGCAAAAAGTCCAGAGTAAAAGTTTCTGTGATAAACAACCAGGCTATATTATTAATATTGACAAGTATTATTACCTTTTAAAGGCGTAAATAAAAAGAGGAGTGACCAGGATCAATTGAACTAGTACATCTGTTGACCACAACCAGTTTAAACACTGGATATAATATTAAATAAATATAAAACAATAGACAATATAAGAGTACGTACCGGTGCTGTGCTAGATGCAAAATTTGAAATAAACAGGACATTCCATATTCTTGCCTCTTTGCATACTTTGATTGCAGTTTCATCTCTAACATTATCTGATGTCAAATGTTCAAGGTAATGGGAATAAAAGAATAAAAGGATAATATGGCTAGGCACTATCATAACTAATCGGTCTAGATAGAATCGCAAAGTATGTTTGTAGTGCTTTGGTCGGTCCTCTTTAAAATTCCAGTTTCCAGATGCCAGTCCATTGAAAAAGAAGAGAATGACCAAGGGTAACCGAGTGTGACAATTACCAAAATACTTTTCTTGTTGTGAATGTTTCAAATAATTATCAGAATATACGAAGTGAACCAATAGTCCAAAGTGGCCGACAATAAGTGATAAGTGTGCTAGCACACGAATCGAGTTAAATATTAGAGCTGGCTCCTTGAAAGTAGACCTAGCTCCTTTGTTTCTAGTCTTTTTGGTGGCAAAAATTGATCGAAAATTTTTTATTATCGAAAAATTTATCAAAACATTAGTTTCGTCGATTAAATTGCAAACATCTAATATCGTGGTCAATAGGTCTAACATAATTAATGAAGCAAGCAAAATTATTATCAAAGACCACATATTGATCCCTTTCTAATTTAAATAGTATTTTGGACTCAGAATAATACTCCCGATCGAGAAGGGAGTGAATCATAAATTACCAATTATTAATAGCTTTCTAAATGTCTTAATAATTAATGACCAAGATCAATTCCGGTCGAATAAATTAAAGCCTAAATTTAATTTTATGGAAAAAATGTTTTTCAATTGATTTAATTTTTATAATAAAATATTCAATATTTGACTTTCATTCCACTTGAATGTCAACTTCAATATCAATTGGAAATCTGTTACGAAACAAGTTTACCCTGCTACAAAAATACAAAAATCAATAATTAATAGGCCATAGAAACTGAAAACTTCTCTGTTGGTGAGACTAACGCCTTCTTTATTATTTAATTGATATTAAAATTGAAAAATTATAACAATATCTGTGTCTAGGCTAATTTAGAACTGTATCAGAATGGTGCATGCTATTTTGGTTATTATTTACTCAATTGTATTCCTGGATATATTGGCAACAATTTACGATTTATGCCGCAGTAATGCAAAACATCACTTTCTCCTCGATTTTTCAATTTTGAAAAATGCGAAAACACTTATTAAAGGCAAACAAAACAGTACTAAAAATGAGCCAGGCAATAAGTTGATTGATCCAAGCCAATTATTCAATGGAGTTCGGTTTCTTGCACATTTATTCTTAATTGTCGGCCATTTTGGGTTCATTACACACTTTGTCTATTCAAACAAATATTCAGAACAAAACCCAATCGATAAATATGGGGCAAAATTACTGACTAATTTGTCCTTGGTAATCTTATTCTTCTTTAATGGACTGTCATCTGGCAAATGGAATTTTCAGCGACTTTTAAGAACCGAAAAGAAGTCATATTTTAAAGTATTTGCAAGGTTCTACTTAGAGCGTTATCTGTTAATGGGCCCTGTTCATATTTTACTCTTATTATTCTATTCATTTTACGTCCAGTATTTGACATCAGATAATACGAGAGACGAGAATGTGGTGAAAGGTTGCCAAGATGCCTTCCTCTCTAATATATTGTTCACCTCAAACTTTAATTCAATAACTGCCCCGGTAAGTTTATGAATTATTTAAAATAATTTAGTTTAACAATTTATTCATAAATAGTGTGTGAATTGGTGCTGGTCATCTAACGTGTTAATGCAGTTTGTCTTGATCACACCAATTCTTGTTTATTTTCTTGACAAGTAAGGGGTTTGAAAATGAATTCTGATTGCCATGCTTAAATCATCAATTTTGTAAAGGAATTTAGGCATTGGCTTGCTCATTATTATAATGGCAAATATTCTATTCTCGGTCATAAACTTTTTCATTTTCTACTCATATGGTTTGACAACAGAAACGCAGTACAACACAATGCAAATGACAAAAGTACCATTCTCATTCTTCATGTAAGCACCTTGCTAGTCCATTTGTTAAATTTAATTCACTGATTAATTCATTCAAATAAGCGTTGAAAACAGTTACCTGGACCTAATTCATTTCAAGCCGTGGCTTTATGGAGGGGCTTATGTGAACGGACTTCTCTTCTCATATGTTTTAGAGCACAGACTTCTTCATCTGATTTATAAGAGTGAAGTCACAAACATTGTCATCAAAATCACTAAAGTCGTGTTCATTATAACTATTATGTTAGCTTGCTCAAGAGGAATTATTTTTGGTCCCTTACCTCTATTCAGTGCAATTGAATCAAGTTCATTTTCCCTGATAGTGTCACTTCTTCTTATTTATTTTTTAATTGATCGGGCTCAAAAGGGGTCATTCTTGTCAAACCAAGTCTGGACAAAATTGAGTGCCTTGATAAAAATGAACTATCTGATTCATGCAATATTGTTGAACAAGCTAGTTGATTTATACCCATCAGTCAATATAATACCCGAAGAATTTCCATTCATTTTATTTTTGTTGATTATGTATTTGATTTCGACATTCGGTTTCTCATTTTTAGTGACTGTTCTCATTGATATGCCTATCAAATCAATGAGCACCAGGCTCTCAATGAAAATATTCGGTGATGACCAAGATATAAAACAAATTTAGTTGAAAATATTTCAATTTGTTATTCCTCTCCAATTCTTATTTTAGAGAAAGTGTTACGAAAGTGAGTCTATATTGAATCGAAATTACAATATTTCCAAGATCGTTTTCGTTTTTGATTTTTACAAAAATTAATTATTATTTCAAATAATGAATATAAAGAGATAATTAAAAATCGGTTTCAAAATGAAATTGAATTTCAAAATTTGTTTTTGACTTTGAAGGGAAAGTCAAGTTCATTATCGAATAAATAGATCATAATTAGAAAACTTTCCTTGTTTATAAAAACAAAAAGCGGATGAAGTGTTGAAAGAGATTTTTCGCTGAATTTTAAATGAAAATAAAATATAAATAAAAGATTGAATTTAATTGAAAATAATTTCGTTTTTCTTATCATAAAACTAAGAGTCGATTCTGTGGCGAAAATCCATTATATTTCCTAATATTTCATAGATTATTATCTTTTTGATATTTGAATAGTTAATTAATATCAATAATTTTGTAATTGATTTCAAAAATGAAATCATTTATAACAGTTTTTATAAACATTTTCTTCTCTGACATCCGGACCACTTTAATCAGTCTATTGTTAGGCTTTCTTGTCTTCAAATTATCAAAATTATATATTCAAGTATGGAGTCTCCCTCCCGGACCCATTCCCTTGCCTTTGATAGGCAACGTTCTCTGTAGGTCAAATAGTGCATGGTTAAATAGTATTGCATCTATTGTATTAATTTTCTATTCCTGATAAAAGTATTCCGAACGAAGGAGCACTGGAATGATGTATTCAAACGATGTGCCAAAATTTATGGCCCAGTGTTCACATTCTGGATAGGGAGCGACCCTTACGTTTTCATAACAGATATAGACATAGCTCGGGAGGCCTTCCGTAAAAACGACTTCGCCGGACGTCCAAAATCTTATTTCGGTACAAAATGTTTATAAATTGAAGTTTGATGCTTATTTTTTCCTTTTGACCTAGTGAGTTTTTTCTCAAATGACCAGCATCAAAATGTTGCCTTCACTGATTATGGACACACTTGGGAGGCATTGCGAAGAGTCACACATTCAGCTGTTCAGTGAGTAAATTCAATTTATCTCTCAATTGCTAATTGAATATTATTAAGGAAATACTCGAAAAGTGATAATCTTGTATATTTGGCCAATGATTGTGTCGAGAAAACAGTGAAACTCATGTTGGATGAGCAAGGCATTAACAAACAGTTCAGTCCAATCAATTACATTTATCTATTGTTTCTGAGTATTGCGGCCTCCATTGCGTTTGGAAAAAGGTCAGTTATATTTGTAATCAAATATTTTAATTTGATATAATATGTACTTATCTGTAGCTATTCCCTGGAAGACCCAGAATTCGTTAAAATGAGGAATGTTTTCATTGATTGCAGAAGAAAAATTGGCAGCAGGTTCATTTTGTGGGAGTTTTCTTTGTTATTTAGGCTAATGGACTGGAAAAATGTGAAAGAGCATCAGACCATTGTCTATGAGTTTATTCAAATTCTAAAAGATAAGTTCAAAAGTCATTATAAAGATTATGAGGAGTCTGTTGAGAGAGACTTTTGTGATTCGCTCATAACTGCTAAGAATGAAGCGCTTAGAGAGGGAAAAGAGTCGGCTCCCTATTTAACTGATGCCAATCTGTCGATGTCTATCCTCGATCTGTTTGTCGCTGGTTTTGATACCTCACAGCAAACAACGCAATGGATGTTACTTTTGATGGCATACTATCCGCATATTCAACAGAAGTTGCGCCGAGAGATTGAAAACGAAATCGGGGACAGAATTCCTACTCATGAGGACAGGAATAGATGTCATTACGTTATGGCTTTTATATCTGAGGCGTTAAGAGCTAGAAGTGTGACTCCCAACGGACTGACACATACAGCAGTAGTGACCAGCAAAATAGGTATCACTGACACCACTTTTATCATTTAGCTTGATTAAACTGCTCACTTAATAGGCGATTACACAATACCAAAGGGAACGGGTATTTTCCTATTTCAGGGACAGATTCTCACCGATGAGAAGCATTGGACAGATCCACAAGAGTTCAAACCGGAAAGGTTTTTAGAAGAGGGAAAGTATATGACTAATAAGCCGAAGGCATACATACCTTTTGGTGTGGGACGTCGTATATGTTTGGGTGAAAAGTTGGGTATCGCTGACATATTCCTAACCTGGGTCAGATTTCTTCAATTAACCGCTGACTACGACATTGTTCTTGGCTCTAATGCTGGCATTAATGCTGATCCTAACGTTACCGATAGCTTTGTTCCGCACGACTATAAAATTGTGTTTAAACCTAAACAAAATGGACAGGATCATCCCATAATTAACCCGGAATCTCGTTGAACATTGATATGAATGCCTTTTATTTTAGATAATTATTGATTATTAATCATTGAAAATATATTTTATAAAACTTGATTTAACAAGATTATTATAAAATCTGAAAATTATTGACATTTAATTAAAATAAAGGTTACGGTTTTTGTAAACTTATTTGAAGTGTATTTATTGAATAATAAAATTAAACCTGATCAATCAATTAATGCTTCATCTTCGGCAGTACAGATGAATTTTCTGGACAATTTGACCTTGAATCTCTTCTAATGTACTAAAAAATATATTAATAAATTAGATGTTTTGGCCGAACGATAGCAAGAAATTACAGGATATTTATTAATTATTGATTCGTTGACTTAATAATTAGTCAATTCTACAAAGCGTTGCAAAATTCGTTGACGTATTCAACAAATTGCTATTTATTTTTCAATTCTTTCCCAAAATATCTGATATAAAAACTAAACGAATCTCTTAATTCTTCACAACTTTTTGTTGACTCAAAGTTTATTTTATTTTTATTTGATATCACACTAAGAATGAGCTTGAACAATAATTACAAGCTGACCAGAGAACCAATTGTGATCAGTGGAATCGGCGGCAGATTCCCTGAATCTGATTCCACAGATGAGTTCGCAAAGAATATGTACGACAACTTAGACCTGACCACAGAAGATGACCGGAGATGGCCAACAAGTAAGATCATTTTTATTTTTCTACCGGTTTAACTTGAACATCATTCAGATATTTGAAATAAACTTCATCAAATAGCATATAACAAGCTGAATTTGTTCATATCAAAGTTCATTGGGATCAATTTTTAAAAAAAAACTATCTAGGCATTTCAGCCATGAATCACAGGATGGGACGACTCAAGCAAATAGACAGAGTTGACGGCACTTTCTTCGGCAACACTAAACTGACCGGCGATTCAATTGATCCGCAGTCGAGAATCCTTTTGGAAACCACTTATGAAGCGATAATTGATGCTGGTATTGCTAATTTTTTTTAATTTGAACCTTGTTTTTCGAGTCCTCTATTGGCGATGTATATGAAACTGTATAATCAATGCGTGCAATGATTTTCAGTTTGCTTATTGTTACCCAAGGCAAACCCAAATAGAGGGCAACACTTTCCGGTTCAAATTAAAAAAAATTATCTGTACAATTGCACTTTCTGTTGTGCTTTCTCTTTTGAACTCTCGCCAAGTTTTGAACTTTGCTTATTCATGATCTTATGTTTAAGGAATTAACCCACAAAACTTGCAAGGATCCAAAACTGGTGTTTATATTGGATTCACTCCATTTGGAGCTCCGGAAGGATTGGAAGAAGTGCTTCAACCGGACTGTGAAACCTCTGTCGACGAGGGAAAACATTTGGGAGGCGGTGCATGTCTTTACCCGAATCGGGTCTCATTTATGTTTGACTTTAAGGGCCCCTCACTCTCGGTTGACACCGGATGTTCCTCTAGTGGTGTGGCCTTTGATATAGCAATGAATGACTTGAAATTAGGTCAGTTTAATGTACTCTAAATCATAATAATTCTTATATTTGATAAATAATGAAAACAAATGAACTCATTTTGATTGAAAACTATCTAATTATAAACTAAGGAAAGTGTGATCAGGCTATTGTTGGAGGGGCTCAAATTTCATTAGTGCCATGGACCAATCAAATTGGTCAATTCCAAGGCATGAATGCACCTGATGGTGTTCCTAAGGCTTGGGACAAAGATGCCAATGGCTTTGTAAGGGCTGAGGGTGTTGTGTGTCTCCTATTGCAGCGCAAATCAGAGGCCAAACGCATTTACGCCACTGTTTTGAACTCTGGCGTCAATAATGACGGCAATAAAAAGGAAGGCATAGCCTTTCCCTCGCATATGAGTCAACACCAACTTATGGTTAGAGTGATGAAAGAGGCAAATGTCGATCCCAAGGATGTGACATATTTCGAACCGCATGGAACTGGAACCAGGGTCAGTAGTTTTAAATATTCCAGCAAATTATTAACAGCCTGTTGATTGAGTTAGACGGGGGATACCCAGGAAGCCATTTCCATATTCAATTCTTACTGTCGGGATGTGAAGAGAGAGAAACCACTATTCATAGGTCTCTTAAAGAGCATTACTGGTCATCAGGAGAGCGCCGCCGGAGTGTCGTCTGTAGTGAAGGCTCTGTTGGCCTATGAGAACGAGTGTATCCCTGCTAATTTACATCTTAATCAAATCAAATCTACTATAATAGGCTTCTGTCCGCCACTTCTCCCTGTGAGAGAGAATACAAAATATAATCCAGGTAATTTTTAACTTTATTTTATATTTGAAATTTAATAATTTTCCAAACTGAAGGTATTGCTGGGGTAAATAACTTTGGAATCGGTGGAACGAACGCTCATATACTGCTTGAACCGAATTACAAGATCTCTTCAGCGGACAAACATAAGATTGTGGACACTATTCCCAGAATTGTGAACATTTGCTGTCGAACTGAAGAAGCATTCAATCAAATGTGCGATTGGTTTGAGAAAAACCCGCAAAGAGTGAACTCAGAGTTCTTAGCGCTTATGGCAGACACTATGCGGACGTACCCATCACTCAACTCGAGTGGACTGCCCTACAGAGGTATAATTGATTTAATTCTATTACATTCTTAATGTAATGTAAGGTAAAAATGTTTTGAAACCTCTTCTGTTGGAAAATAGGATCGCTTTTAATAAAACAATTGAACGACAATTGCTATGAATATAAAAGACATTACTCTCTCTTCGAACGGAAAGCTCAGCGACCCGTTTGGTTTGTGTTTCCCGGTTTGGGCGGAGAATGGGTCGGAATGGCTAAGGCTTTGATGCCTATTCCAGTATTTGCTGACACTATTGAAGAATGTCATCGGATTTTGGAATCACACGGAATCGATTTAAAGCACTTACTGCTGTCAGACGACGAGAAGACAATGTCAACGATGATCAACAAATTCTGTGCCAAAACATCACTACAAATAGGTTTAGTCAATGTAATGAAAACATTGAACATAACTCCCGATAGAATTATTGGACACTCTTTCGGTGAAATCGGTGCCGCTTATGCTGACGGCTGTCTCACAATAAATGAGGCGCTTATGGCCAGTCTTTTCAGGGGTCAGACCACTGAAGGAATGAAAGATAGTATCCCAATAGAAAAGGGAGGAATGGCAGTGGTCTGTCTTTCTTGGGATGAAACCACTGCTTTATGTCCAGAAGGAGTGCAAGTCGTTTGTAATAATGACGCAGAACTAGTGGTTGTCTCAGGTATGTCCACAATTTGATTAAAATCTGTTCAATTAATTTCTATTCCATTTGCAAAGGCTTTGAACATAATCTGAAACAATTTATTGAATGTCTCGAAGAAAAGGGAGTTTTTGTCAAAGAACTGGAATGTAGTGGTATTCCATACCATACCAATCATATGAAGAGATCGGCCGAAATCATGGTATCGAAACTCAAAGAGATTATCACAAATCCAAAGCTGAGGTCCGATAAATGGATATCAACCGCCAAAAGTGAATCAAATATTGGAGTCGACCTGAAATACGGTTCTGCTGAATATTTTGCGCACAACCTGATCAGCCCCGTCTTCTTCTATGACAAAATCAAACAAATACCAGACGATGCCATTGTTATTGAGATCTCATCGCACGGACTCTTCTCGGGACTGTTTAAGAGCGCCCTTAAAAACGGAGATTACGTTTCTTTTCTGAAGAAAGACTCAAACGATAGTAATTTAGATTTTTTTTTGACTTCAATCGGAAAACTCTATGAAATGGGAGTCAACCCAATAATTGAGAACTTATATGGAAAGGTTGAGTGGCCGGTGTCCAGAGGCACACAGTCTATCGGTTCACTGATGAAGTGGGACCACACGGACTCATATTTCGTCAAAAGATTCCCTGAATTTTATTGTCGTTCGACGGCCTCTGATATGAATTTTTCAGTAAACTTGAAGAAAGACTTCAATTCATTCCTTTACGACCACCGCGTGGACGGCGCTATCGTATATCCTGGTACTGGTTATTTGATGTTAGCCTGGAGACAAATGGCCGCCACTTATCACAAACTTTGGAATGAAATTCCCGTTATCTTCCAAGACGTCCGCTTCAGAAGACCTATCTTTCTCTCTGAAACAGAAATAACAAAAATCAAAGTTAAATATTTGGAGGCAACAGGTAATTACATCTTGTACTTATTAATCTATTTTGAATTACCAGCTAATTTTAAAAGATGAACTTACAACTTGATTGTCTATTTTAGAAGCCCAAGTTATTTTGAATTATGAAAAATAATTTGATTATTTTTACTTAGGCGATTTTGTTATATTGGACGGTGAAAATATAGCTTGCTCAGGAAAGGTGAAGAGAGGCGGTGACCAATTTTGCCTCAAGTTCCAGGAGTTGTTGTCATTAGAAGAAAATGAATGCGAAATAGAGTTGAGTTCGAGTGATATCTATAAAGACCTTCGAATCAATGGTTATGATTACGGACCAGAATTCAGAAATTTAATATCAGTCAGAACAGACAATTTCAAAGAGTTGCATGGTCAATTGCGATGGAATGGCAATTTAATAGCCCTAATGGATTCACTCCTCCAAACCTCTGTAATTGTTGAGCCCCTCCGTCAGCTACGGCTCCCGGTGGCCATCAAATCACTGAAATGTGATCCAACATTACTTTATAAAGCGGTGGAAATGAATCGCTTATCAGTCAACGGAACTCAACACCAAGAATCAGATGACGAAAATAAACTGACTGAAGATGGCCAGGTTGAAATAACTTCCACCTACATTGACCAGGATAAACTTACTCAAGATTACAAACTTTTTGAGTCAAAACTTGCGTTTTATATGAATTCAGAAAACAATATATTTGTCTCAAACGGTTTGGAAATCGAAGGGCTTTGCCTTCAGTCGGTTCCGCGAAAGAGTGACGAACGGTCTTCAGTCTTAGACTCCTATCAATTCGTTGCCAATAATGAGTTGGAAGCGATCAGAGATAGTGATAGAAACGCACTCTTGGAATATATTGAGGTGAAAATTATACCATGCCAAATTTTGTTATCTAATTTGTTTTCAAATTTTTCAATAGGTGTGTTCTATTCTGGCTAAAAGATCAAGGACATATCTTAATAGTTGTGAAATAGAAAATGGATGTAACGGCTTTTCAATAGATAAAGCTGCCCTGGTCGATAAATACGCCAACAAAATGAAAGAGGAGTATACCTTCCTCAAATTATTGAACACCGATCAAAATGCAAATTATGGGACACACTTTTCGGGCCGGTATTACATTGACAACGGATCGGATCTCATAAATCAGATCTCAAAGAATGAATTATTGATTCGTCCGTTCGTCGAATTGGTCGCAGAAAATATTGTCCCCAAAAAAGAGATCAAAGTTTTGGAAATCAATAATTCGAGAGATATTTTGGCCGAAAGAGTCGATAATTATATCACCTGTTCTTCCACTTTGACCGTTGATATCGATTATACGATTGCTCTCAAATCAATTGATGCCATACCTGAAGAATATAAGACAAAGAGTTTCAAATTAGTTGAATGGAAAGCAAACAATTCATATATAGTTCCTTCAGGAGTGAAGAACACGGATCTGATTGTATTCAGAGATTCATACGATTTATGGCATTTGAATCTCAATAAACAGATGAAAGAAGTATTCAACTCATTAGTGGACAGGGGTTTCCTTCTCTGTCTCTTCAAATACAAACTATCAGAACCAGAACTGTCAATGAGTTATATAAAAGACAATGACTTCAATGAAAGAATTAAGAATTGTTTGAACGAAGCTCTTGGCACTATTGGCTTTCATTTAATTGCTCGAAAATCGGACTCAATTGGCTGGACATCCATTCTATTGAGAAAAATGACTTCCCATCCGATGCCACCCATTAATGATTATGTGATTTATATCACAGAAGAAGTATCAGGGTGGTTTGAAAAACTCAAGGAGAAGATGGTTGATAACATCGAGGAGGAATACCGAGCAAATATTTGGTTAGTTGCAAATGGTCCACAATCTACTGGGATTATTGGCCTGGTCAAATGTTTGCGATATGAGCCAGGTGGACAATTTATTCGTTGTCTTCTCAATTGCGACCAAACTGTTAGCGACCCAGTGGTCGATGCCATCGATTTCTCTAAACCTCTGTTTTCTCATATTTTAAACAATGATTTGGCCATAAATGTGATCAAAGAGGGAACGGTTGGGTCCTATAGAAACCTGACTCTCCCTAAAAATTGGATCAAAACGGAGTCCGATTTGTTTTACTTAAGTAAAGGCAATAAAAGGGATCTCTCAGACACTCAATGGTTTGATTTAAGACACTTCTCACCCAACAAAAGATCTTTGTTTCAATCAAATCAATCAATCGATACAATTGTTGAATGCAATTCATATTTGAGTGGATTGAGTCACCTTGATACAATCAAACTACCAGGTTCGTTTACCCGATTAATAGTATCTAAGACAATTTTCTTATTAAAACAACATACCTTGCAAAACTATCATCTGTCACGTGATATGTTTTATTTAGATGAGTCCATATCGAGACCCAATTCATTTTACGCGGAAAGTGCTCTTGGCTTTGAATTTGTTGGCCGTCGCTCTGATAATGGACAGCGAATAATGGGGTTTCTCGACAATCGTGGTCTCGCATCACATGTTTATGCAGACACTCGACTCATCACAAGCATACCCGAGCACTGGACAATGGAGCAAGCTGTTTCCATTCCCATCAATTATATGACTGTTTGGTACGGACTCATAAATAGGGCACAAATAAGAAAAGGTCAATCATTTCATTCGTTAGTTTTCTTTTAATTGCTTTCAATCAAATTGTTTTCATTTTAGATGAAAGGGTTCTAATCTATTGTGGAAGTAATGGGTTGGGAGAGACAGCCATTCATGTCTGTCTGGCTTATGACTGCCATATATTTGTTGTCGTCGATAGTAATGCGAAGAAACGCTTTCTAATCAATTCGTTGACTATTCCTGAGGACAGAATCGTCTCTTTCGAAGAAACTCAATTTAGGAGCAAAATAAGGCAAATGACAAATGGAAAGGCAATTAATATAGTCCTCAGATGTATGGGTGATGTCAACTCTGAGATGATTGGTGACTGTATGACCACCGGCGGCAAAATCATTGATATTCTCTACAAATATGACGACGAAAAAGACAAAAATATAGGAATCAATGCATTCCTTAGAAACATCTCATATGTTGTCGTCGATGTGTTTGCGATGTTTTCTGATATTCCAGTAATTGAAGACTTTTTTTATTGGTTGCACCGAAACTGTAAAAACGGAATCATTAAAACAATCAATTGTCAGGTATTTAATGTCGAAGACGTACAAAAGGGTTTCCAATGTTTGACAACTAATGAAAACTTGGGAAAAGTTGTCATCAAAATAAGAGATGAGGAAAACCATAAACCATTGAAAGACAGTTTCAATTCTCCCAACAAAATGATTGTAAACACAAAAACATTTTTCGATCAAAATAAAGTCTATATAATTACTGGAGGTTTGGGTGGAATGGGTCTGGAATTGGTTCATTGGATGGTCTCCTTAGGCGCCAGAAAATTTGTGCTGACCTCCAGATATGGCCTCAGAACTGATTACCAGAAGTTTGTTATGAAACGATTGGAGTCTTTCGGAGATAATTACAAATATTTTGAATCAAATATTGTTGTCTCGACTGTTGACACGAATACCATCGAAGGCGCAAAGAAACTGATCAGTGATTCTCAATGGTTGGGAAAAATTGGCGGAATATTTCATTTGGCTCTCGCTCTCAATGACAAACTTCTTGTCAATCAAACACTGGAGAACTTCAACGAAACGTTTGACACAAAAGCAAAAACGTGTCATAATTTGGATCAATTGAGTCGCGAATGGAGACTGGATTTGGATTATTTCGTTGTCTTCTCCTCTCAGGGCTCTGGCAAAGGAAACGGCGGTCAATCTAATTATGGTTATGGCCTCTCTGTCTGCGAACGGATCTGTGAAGAGAGACGTAGAGATGGTTTGCATGGTTTGGCCATTCAATGGGGACCTATCGGTGATGTCGGAGTGATTGCAGACATCAGTACTTTTACGTCAATGTTTTCAGTGGACAGACAGAGAATACACTCCTGTTTCCAAAAAATGGATCAAATGCTTCAAACAAATACAACTATTATCTCCTCCACTGTAAGGAACACTTTGTTCTAGATCGTTTGCAAAATCTTTTGAATTTTATAATTTCAAATTAATATACTAAATTATAAATTATAAATTGATCTAGATCAAGAGTGAGAAAAAAGCCCAGTTTCTGACTAAAGAGTGCAAAATAACAATGAAGTTATGGTCGATGATAGGGATTGACCCGAAAACGACACCCGATAACTACACTCTCGGCCAAATCGGAATGGAATCAATGTTCTCGATCAATTTCCAACAGACACTCAATTCTGAATACGGAATCAAGTTATCCCTGGCCAATATCAAAAACATGAATATCGGTTTGATGAAAGAATTTGAAGCAGGCAACATTGACAAATTGAAAAAATATTCTGAAGATTGTAAATGTTCATGTTAATTTTTCATTTATGAGAATTTGAGTTCTCAATGAAAGCGTTTAACCTGTCAAGGCTAATTTGATGGTCAATGGACACAATTTGATGGGTGTTTCCACTTCTCTTTGTATTGATTTGAATAAACATTTTTATAATTCTTTAATTAAAAATCTCAGAATTTTGTGAATAAATGACTCTTTTTCACTACATTTACAGAGTTGGAGATCAAGCCCTGCCACTGCTCAGCATCCTTAATTGGAGCACAATTGCTAGAATTTGATCTAGCATTATTATCATGAATATATTTCAAGTGATAGAAACTCATTTAAATTATTCAGAAATAATACTTTTCAATAGATTTTAAAATTTTAGAGAAAAATTCAAATCTTTTGATTGTTTGACATTTTATTGAAAGAAATTCTTTTAAAACTTTAGACAATTGTCGAAACCATTTAATTAGAGTCAGGTTTGTCTTCATTTCTCTGAAATCAAAATGTCGGACAAGAAGCCGAAGAAGGATAAAAAGGATAAAAAGAACAAAAAGGATAAGAAGTCAAAACTGAAGGTACCCAAAGGTGATCCCATGACCCTTGTCCGTTCCAGTCGGGAAATTCCAACGCCATACCAGGACAATTTTCCAGCATTTATGAGTCAAATGTCGGAACAATACCACCGACAACAAAGTGGAAGAGGACAGGGAACCACCAGAGGTATTGCAGGTCCATCTCAACAGCAAAACTTGGATCGTCCGCAAAAGCGCCGCATTCGTCGCTCAAGGTTTTCGATGGGTGCTTCTGGACCAGGGGATTGTCCGGCTCCACATGAGTCTGACCCTGAATTGGAGCAGATTTTGCTAAATATGAAGCGAAACCTTGAAGACATTGAGGAAATGCCGGAAAAATTTGGAGGCTCTCAATATTTTCCCCCAGGTTCACCCACTCCTCCGCGCTCAAGGTTTTCGAATGGTTGTCCAGGGGATTGTCCGGCTCCACATGAGTCTGACCCCGAATTGGAGCAGATTTTGCTAAATATGAAGCGAACCAATAATCAAAGCTCTTGATACAGATCAGGACTAGAAGTGGGGGACTTCTAAATCATGGAAACAAAACCAAAGTTTTCTATTATTTCAGAATAAAAATACATTCGTTTGGGAAATCGTTTTTTTTCTCAAATTTTTTGTTTAAATTAATATTTTCTGAAAAATCCCATTATTTCATATTCTATCTGAGTTGACAAAATTTTCGGTCCCGACTTGGTCAAATCAGTGGTCAAATCAGTGGTCAAATCAGTGGTCAAATCAGTGGTCAAATCAGTGGTCAAATCAGTGGTCAAATTAGAGGGGTTACGTGTTTTACAGTTTTTCATTCATTTGTTCATTTATTATAATTTATAAATAATTTGAAATTCGGAGAACACTTCTAATTGAGTGATGAATGAAAAACAGTTTTGTCATCAGTTGGTCATCATTTTCGGAGAAGTAGACTTTCAATGGTATTAATAATCGAAAATTTAACAAAAAATGATTTTAATTAATCAACTTAAATAAGTAAAATAGTTGCAACAAATATATCAAATAAAATGAACAAGCAAATTAGAACTACAATTAATGACCACATCTTCACAACTATTTTATTACACTAATGAGTGTTTTGAAAATTATTTGTGAAGCTATCTATGAGTTTATGTTCTTGGCATATAATATCAACCAATTTCAACGCTGTCAATAAATTAGTAATAATTAATTCGAGGGTATATACTATATAAGCAAGATCAGATTCTTCACAAATTGGTCTTATCATTGAAGGAAATTTTTGACAAAAATATAATGACATTAAAATTGAATTTAAAATATTCCAAAACTGTTAAAACAGTTTTCATAAAAGAACTGGAATATAGTCGTTCTCCATATCAAGACATCGGCACAACTCCTGGTAATCAAACTCAAAGACATTATCACAAAATCCAAACAAGATGTGCTATCAATAGATAGTAATCGCCAAAAGTGAATCAAATATCCAATTGTCCAATTATCCTAGGTGAAAACAAATCAAGAATTGCCTCACAAAAGTCTAGTAATAATTGCAAGAGTTTTTCTACAAATTGGACAAGTTAAAAAATCTACAGGTTCGTAAATGTTCTTGGAAATCATAAAATTCAAAGGACTTTCATGTTATTCATTTTGACAAACAAGCACATACAAACATTAGATTAAATTATTTTCAATTATTAAATACAAACAATTGTTTGTTTGAATTGATATATAATTAAGGACAAAGAAATCTTCAAGGTTAAATTAGTTGTAAACAATCATTTAATTTAAATATTTATAATAATTAATTATTTCTTTGAATTTATTCCTTATTTTATTCAATTTTCACTCTTTTTTCCTTAACTTCTCTAATATTAAGGTTTGAGAAAAGTTTGAAGTTTAGTGTAAATCAATACAAAATAGATATCAGTTATCAATGAATGCAGCAGGGTATAATTCGAGAAAGGACTTTTTGCTCAACGAAGGCCTAATATTGATCGATAAACTCAATAATGATTTTAATGATAGGTATGAATAATAATTTTGGTTGATTATCAAGATCAATCGCTGAATTTTATTACAGACCAATAAAAACATTGCTTGAAATCGGCTGTGGGACAGGTATAGTAACTTTTCATTTGAGTCAAATATTGACCAAGGTGAAGAACATATATGGAGTGGACAACACTGAAGAGCTGATTGAGTTCGCTCAGCACAATAACAATGCAAAAAACATACAATACTTTACTCAAGACTTAAGTATGGAATGGAATCAATTGAGACCCGAATTGAAGGCAATGGAGGATAAAATTGATATCATTTTCAGTAATTATGGCTTTCAATGGATGTACACAAAGAAGAATAATCTCATTAAAAACATATCCCGTTTGTTGACCAGTGGTGGCAGAGTCTACGCAAATATTAATTACATTCCCAGTCCTTTCAAAAAATTAGAAGAAAATGACCAAGGTGGATGGCTCAAATATCTAGCCGGCAAACTGCCTGAGATACCATCACAAGAGGAACAGGTTATAGACTGGACAGAATCGTTTCTTAGAAGTGAATTTGAAATATTTGACTATTATGACAACGACTGCACCTACACTTTTGACCTGGATCAATTCGACAAAAGTGAGTATTCATTTCGTTAAACGAAAATAATTTTATGAAATCAATTGAATTATCAGATTTTGTTCCGATGAGTGTTATATTATTGCAACAATTCTATGGGTTTTTTTATTTGTCAAAAGTCACTCTATTTTTGATGAAATATTTACGACTGAAAACATCGAAAAACATGAAAAAGTTGCATGATCACAACACTG
Source organism: Punctoribates punctum (assembly GCA_034698165.1). Taxonomy (NCBI): domain Eukaryota; kingdom Metazoa; phylum Arthropoda; class Arachnida; order Sarcoptiformes; family Punctoribatidae; genus Punctoribates; species Punctoribates punctum. The sequence continues at coordinate 7,026 of JAQGBD010000351.1, read as the reverse complement.
GACAAACATTGGTTGTCGTCAATTACCAGAACGGAACATATGTTCTGATCAGGAAATAAACAGAAGAGCGCTTTCGGACTCAAACTAAAGGGTAGACCTATTAATCAATAATAAGAACTAATAGTTCGAGAATTCATTATTTGAATCCGTTTTATATACGGAACTCGAGAACAGAATATTCTAATTATTCTGGTCTTCATTTTCAACTAAATTTCGACAAATGTTTGGCTCATAATATAGTTTGTTTGGAAATACCTATTAAATAGTTTTATCGTTTATTAATTTCATTGAAAAACTAAATAACCAAGATTGACAAACAGAAATTAATGTAGCAGGGTATTAATTAATTATAAAAATGAACTTTTTATTCAAAATTTTATAAAATAAAAATATAAACAAATTTTAGACACTTTGAGACAATAGTCAACATAATGAGCAAAACTCAAAGATTTTTACAGGGTTATATTTTCATTAAAGGAATGTCGCATAGGAGGACCACAATAATCACTTTCGGCCTTCCCTTAGAGCAAAGGAAGTGTTGGTTTTCTTGAATTAATTACAAATTATTTGAAAAATACATTATTTCATCGAAACATAAAATCAAAGACAAAACTAACGATAAATAACTTAAAACTCTATAAAAATCTATTTCATGAATAAAATAATGATTTTCTCTGAAAAACAATTAATAAAACATTGAAAACAAAACTTAACGTAAAGTAAAATCAAATTAATTTCAAAATTAATTCATTTGTTGGCAAAGAGTGGGACGACTTGTCCTGTGCTTAATAGTGAATCACATAACTGGTGCTGTTTTTCCATATGTTTCTTAAGGCTATCCTTTCTTCCAAAGGTTTTATCGCAGTTTTCATATAAACATTTGAAGTGTTTTTCTTTCAAATGTATGGAAACGATGTGTCGTTTCAGGGAATTAGAGGACACGGACTCGAAATCACACAAATTGTACGAACATTTGAATAGTTTTAGACCCAAATGTCGTTTCATATGCTCTTTGAGTGCATCCGAACGGCCAAAACATTTATGGCAGTCCTCGAAATCACATTTAAACGGTTTTTCCTTTGTGTGAACCGAACGGATGTGTCGTTTAAGACCTTCAGATGAGACGAAACTGAATTTGCAGTTCTGGTAATCGCAATGATATTGCCGTAAAGGACTGATCTCACTGTCGTGCTGTCCTCTCAGCTCTTGATTTTGTCGTTTGATTTGAGGGTTTGTGCGAAAAGTTGGCTTATCTTTGGATGTGTTGAAAACTATTCGGTTGTTTTGAACTTTTAGATGAACTTTAGGTTTGATTGTCTTCAGAGCACTGGTATCGCAGTCGATGTCCGGCTCACAAACTATTGTTTCGATATCTGATGAATTAAATGGTGTGCCGTCTGTTTCAGAGATGTCTTCCTCTTCGGCTGACTTTTGTTCGTTATTTATATCTATTTGATGGGGAGTTGGGATAGAAGTGGAGTCTTCATTAGAGTCCAGATCAATGAATACCACACTCTCTGATGATTCTGAGCCACCGGTGCTATGATTTGAAACAAATTCTGTAAACAAACTGGTCTTCAATTGATCCAAATTCTTGTTTTTCTTGGAATTAGTTTCGACTTCAGTCCAATAATTGACAAAATTGTTTTTGAAAGACGAGTTATTTTCCCGGAGAGGGGACTGATCTTCAGTACCAGAGCTCTGTTGTTCGCATTCGGACTCAGTATTGTTGTTATTATCCATTGAATTATAATAAACGGCTTTTAACTGATCCAAAGATTTAATGTTTTCATTAATTTTGTTATTATTTTCAATTTTATGGCTATTATTGGAAATAAATTCCGTTTTATTCGACTTTAGTTTGTATTCGAGTTTTTCGACTTTCAGTTTCTCACAAATCAGTTGTGTTTCCAATAATTTGATTTCGTTTTGAAGCCTTTGAATCGACATTTCCTTCACTTTTAGTTCAATTCTTTGCTTCTGAAGAATAATATCTTTTTCTTGTTTTTGTTTCTCAACTCTGATCAGAGTTTCTCTCAACTGATCCACAATTGGATCAAAAGATATGTCGAATATTTTGTTGAAATGGTTATCAATTTGTGGGTTAATTAGACTTTGGTTTTGTTGAAGAAATTTCTCTTTGATTTGTCGAACAATTGATTCGCTTTCGATGAATATCTCATTTGATTTGTGGTCAAAGCTCTTGTTTTCCCGAAGACTGTCCTCCAACTCGTTATTGTCATTCTCTTGAGTCCACTCATTACTGGATTTGTTGTAATTCTTGCGGAAGTCTATCAACAGTTGTCTTAAAAGACATTTTTGACTCAAACAGATGTCTGACATTTGAGGAAAGTCCAGATCAAAGTCCAGACTAAGAAGTGATTCATTTGAGTCGAAGCCATACTTCAAAAGGGAATCAATTGTTGAATAAGTGATGTCTTTATTTTGGAATAACTCGAAGACCATTAAGTCTTTGGAAGTCTTTGAACTCATTCTTGACGTCAGTTTTCGACCAAATGTTGGAAAAACAGCTGTTTTTGCCACCAATTCAAAGAGGATTTGAAAAATAATTAAATCTTCAATTTAATGAATAAAATGACTTAAAGTTTAATCAATTAATAAAAATAATTACCATTTGATTGGTTTTTGGGTCAAAAAACACCAAATGATGAGAAATCACAGGTAATCACAATTTTATCAAAAAATGTTCACAAAATTATGTAAAAAATCTATTATTTATATAACAGTCTATAAAATTGGTATAAATTTCATAAAAAATATGTTTAAAAAATAAAAATTTAATTTAATTTAATAACGTTTTAAATCTGGGTTTCAAACAAATTCACATATTTTCAGAGATTTTTGTTTACGTTTTGGTATTAAATAAAAGGAAAAACGTGTGAACTTTGGCTCATATTTTCATTACATTAAACATTAAATACGTTTTTGAAAACTTTTAATTCAATTGAATTATTGATTTAAATCAGTTTAAACTAAGACGTGGAAAGTGACGCAAATTTTCACCAGTTTATCAAAATTCTCAACTTTTAGTGCAAACAAGAGGTGAATTAAGAGTGAATTTAAAGTGAAAACCAGTATTTTGTGACCTAATAAACAGCTGTCACTACAAATGCTGACAACACTCCTGTTTCAACCAAATTGTATACCAGGTATTCACAATATTTACACTCGTGTTCACATTGGTAGACTTAAAAGCACCCTGTGGCCACCTAGTACACATCGGATTCAATTTTAAGGAAAATCTGTGGACCGACTGCGGGTTTTTATTAATAGTTGTTGGCCTCAAATATTTATAACTTTGTTTATGAAAATAAAAGTTTTCAATAAAAATGAGATAACTTTGAGAAATGTATTGCAATTTGCAATTAATGAGGATTTTTAACGTTTATCGAAAGATTTAAAGAAGGAAAGGGTCTAACAATTGACTGATTGTATAACTGTTAACATTTGATTCAAATTTTGTTCGATTATCTCTTACTTCTTGAGTTACCATTATTTCTGTAAATTCTGGCGATTTCCAGGACATAATATAACACGTTTTAGATGAGCCATGAGGTGACAGATATATTCCTATGACTGGCAATAACCTTGCCATTTGTGCCAAGATAATCTCAAAGAAATATTAGGGACTGGTTAGTGACTCTTTAGCCAAAGACTTGCCCGATATCTTTCCAAATGTTATTCCACTCATTGTATTCCAATCAATGAAAAATAACACATTTAGTGATAAATTATCTGATAATGAATGGATCAAGTTCAACTGTCCAAGGTACTATTTCTTTCCTGATACAAAATGTACAAAAACAAGATATAAGATAACGATTTGAGTTTTCCCACTCATATCTAATATGAGAACAATTGTTGGGATTAGTCATCTCCCGGATCAGCTAACAATATAAAGTGGCAATCAAGAGATAACAAGTTATTAGCAAGATGATGTGTTCCAATTTGAGAACAGTACTGCTCTTTGCAGTCATTTATTTGGTTAAGACAGGTATGCAATCATTATATAAGACAATCATTTATTCAAACCTTTTCAATGATCAGACAAACCATGTGTTGAACGGAAAGTCAGTGGCGCTGACAGTGTCTGTGTTTGCAATCAGACCTATTGCGATGAGTTCCCTCCGCTCAGCCCAACGGGACCGGGCTCTGCACTCGTCTTTGAAAGTGGTCAAAGAGGAAACAGATTCAAAAAGACAGTCCTTAAACTTGGAACAAAACCAAAGCCTATGGACTCAACTCTGACTCAAACAATAACTATAGATAAAAGTCAAGAGTTTCAGAAAATAATTGGTTTCGGCGGTGCCTTCACTGATGCCACCGGTTTTCTGTTGAGCTCTGTTCCCAAAGGTCTGTCCGAAAATATACTGAAGAGCTATTTCAGTAAAAATGGCATCGAATATAATATGGGGAGAGTGCCGGTGGCCGCCACCGACTTCTCATTTAATATATATACTTATGATGATCACCAAAATGATAAGAAGCTCTCGTATTTCTCTTTGGCAAAAGAGGACCACCAGTGGAAGATCCCGTTTATCAAATCTGCACAAAGTCTGGCCACTTCTCCCCTTAAGCTTTTCGGAAGTCCATGGGTTGCACCAAAATGGGTCAAAACAGAAGAGACTCAATTGAATCAACTGAAAGGCCAAACGGGTGGAGAATATTACCAGATTTGGGCCAATTATTTGGTTAAGTCAGTGATTCACTCAAATTATCATTTTATCAATAATTCATTTGTTTATCAAATTCTGTTCAGATTTTTAGACGCCTATAGAAAAGAGAACATAACTTTGTGGGGACTCACTGTTCAAAATGAGCCGACACTGGGCCGCAAATACCCGTGGAATGGCTTCTTCTACAACCAAACTATGATGAAAGCAATGGTAGCCAACAATTTAGGGCCACTCCTTCATAAATCTGGCTATACTTCAGACAAACTAAAACTTATGATCTTTGACGACAACGTTAGTGACCTCCAGCTCTGGAGCGACACTATTCTGGGCAACAAAACCTCTGAACAATATGTTGAGGGCATTGCTTACCACTGGTACGGAAGCTCAAGAACTGATGAATGGCCAGCTCAACTGCTTGATCAAGTTCATAATAAATATCCGAAACAATTTATGCTGATGACTGAAGCCTGTCATTTGGAAGGACTGGGTAACGGGCGCTGGGATTTTGGAGAGCACTACGCACAAGACATCATCAGAGTTAACACTTCTCTTCAAATGTTTTTCTAATCGGTTTAACTCTTTAGGACATTAATCATTGGACCAGTGGTTGGGTCGAATGGAATATGGTTCTGGCACTGGGAGGCTGTCCCAAATGTACCAAGTTGAGCAAGTTCGGTTCAGCTGTCCTCGTTGACGTTTTAAAGGGAGAGGCCTACAAACAGCCCACTTTCTATGCTATCGGACATTTCAGTAAATTTTTGTCACCCGATTCCCAACGAATTGGTCACCAATTGGGGAAAAACATCAAAAATCTATTCGTACTGACAATGAAAAGGCCGGACAACGCGACAGTTGTTGTGGTTCTCAATCAGAATAACTTTACACTGAATTTAGAAATCAATGATTCAAAGACTCATTTGTCGCATACAATACCCGACCGATCGATACAGACATACATTTGGTGGTGAAGTCTCTGATGGAGTCTCACTTCACTCCATATCTCTATTATTAAGTATTTTAATGAATTAATTTCTAAATATTCACACAAAACACAAATCAAAGAATAAATATATTCAAATAGCATTAAAATCAGTTGAATTGATCTAGCAAATTAAATAACCTATTAAATACAAATGGATTGATCTATTGTAGGAATAGAACTGATCCAGCAATTTATTTAAATACAATCTGATGGTATGGTTTACCCCAATTGTCCCAAAGGACCCAATAAACTGAGAACAGCATTAAGAAGTGTTCCCAAAGAGTCGAGTAATTCTTTCAATGGATTAAAAGAAGTTGTGACCAATCGCTCGTTTTTAGGTCCTTTGATTGAAGCCAATTGAAGGAGATCTTGGTCAATCATTTCAAATATATCTTTAGGACTCTTTTCTGATGCGAGACCAGCGGCACCACTAACTCCAGTCAGGCTACTCAACACACCAGTCAACAGTTCCCCTAAATTTTTCATAACTGTTGTAATGGGTTTCTCGGGAACACCAGGAATCACAGGCCTAAGGCTAGGGTTAGGGCCAGTTATCACATTTGGCCCAATGGTGGTAACGAGTGATTGTTTTAATTCATTGACCATTTTCTCGTTGATCTTCTCATTTATCTTCTCATTGGTCTTCTCTTGTAAAACAAAATCTAGTTCTGGATCCGAGTCCGGCGCTGATGGATAGTCTCTAACCATTTGTGGTATACTTTGCAAGAGTTGTTCCTGGTCAAGTTGTTTGAACTGTTGTAGTTGGTACTGATAGCCCACCATTTGTTGGAGCTGTTGCTCTAATAACAACTGTTCCGGATCAAAATAAGGAGGAGATTGTATAATAAAGTCTGTTGGGCTGTCCTCCACATCGATTGGTTCATCAAATTGTGCATCAATTGAAGGTAATTGACTATCAATCGGAGGAAATTGATGACCAATTTTAGGTAATTGCTCATCAATTTGAGGTAATTGACCATGACCAAAAACATCACTTCTTCTAATAGATATGTCGTCCACAGAATCTGTTAGGTCCGGATCATAGGCCGACAACTCTTCTATTGGCATCAATTCAACGAAATATAAATCAATTAGAAGTAAACCAAAAATTTTGAATATAATTATTGTCTCCATTTTTCTAATTAAAAATATTTATAATTATTAAGTTTTATTCAAAACTATGTAAAACATATGTATTATTACGAAACTTCAAATTTCGAGTAAAGATGTGGTTACCGACTGAGTGGACGCAAACACTATATGAAGGGTCAATTTAATTTGACCAGATATATGTCATTTTTGATAATTATGAACAATTTATTTGAAAATTATAATCTGGGTCATTTT
>JAQGBD010000350.1:0-33908 GCA_034698165.1 Punctoribates punctum | reverse complement strand
GTTATCAGAATAAAAGTTATGAAAAGTTATTGCATTAGTTAAGGGACTGAAAACTAAGAGCAAAGCCTACGGAGAAAAATGTTATTTACTTGAAATCACGCGATCGAGAAATGAAGAAAAAACATCAAAAATATTTGAAAACTTAAAACCACTCAACTCTTTAGAAGTGGAAGAATATCATTGAAAATGTATTAATCGTTACTATTATTCACTGGAAAACTCATTCACTTGTTATGTGTTTTCAAATACGAATAAATTTATATTTTATTTCACTTTTATTGCTCACGAATTCAATGGTTGAGTCAAATAAATAATCCAAACGATTATTATTTGTCTTCGGAAGGCATGGGTTCATATGGTAGTGCCTTTTTGGGCTATTTTGTGTTGGCTTTCAAATCATCGATACTATGAATAACTCTTAAACTATTATCTATTTTGTAATCAATAATTCAAAGTTAATTAATCTGATTGTCTCTTCTCTTGTCTATAGGCCTGCAATGAGTTTACGACACACGTTATGAATCTATTACGAGAACAGAGTCGGACGCGTCCCATAACGCCTAAAGAAATCGAAAGAATGGTTCAAATTATACACAAAAAGTTTAATTCAATTCAAGTACAGCTCAAACAAAGCACCTGTGAAGCAGTTATGATCCTCAGATCAAGGTTTTTGGATGCCAGGTATGTGCACCGGAGAGCCCACTTGGCATGCCTTTGCCTGTCCTACAGTTAGCCTCTTCTTCAACAACAAATACTGAAATTTACTTATTCTCCCGAAAAAAAAGCAAAATCTATATCTCTGTCTCTATCTCTCTATGGGTTGTGCTCTTCATATGAACCGTAGGAATAAAAAACACTGAATTTTTCTTCGCTTAAAAATATTATCTCGAATTCAAATCTAACGTTGAGTTGCATTGAAATTATTTTACACTCGAAATGGTTTAAAAAATTGCCTTTTTCTCAGAATCTAAAGACTAGTTTTCATAGGTTTTTATATTTGAATCTGTGTTTCGCCTGTTCTTCATCCCATATAATGAAATATTAGGATAAGAAGTTTGAGTTAATGTCCCCTTCACTTCATTCTGGCCGTCAATTCAATAGCTTTAGTCAAAAGACTCTAAAATCGACACAAAAAACAAGTGAACAAAAAGACGCGAATTGTTAGAGTCGTATAATATTGAGGACAAGTGTGTGTCTAAGCTATCATTTATTGTCGCAGAGAAGACCTGTAAAGACCACCCAAACTAAGCCAACAAATACTTGACACCTGTAATGTACAGCACTTGCCTATTATGATTAGATAGTGTCCTCTCTGACCCTCTCCCGTCCTATCAAATACTAGTCACCACTCGGATCACAAACACTATGTTTGTCTGCGATCCGCACACTCTATGATCACTGATCAGGTCTTCGCCTCAACCCCACTATAAAATAGGAGAAAGTGGCAAAACTACCGGTCCAGCACTCAACCAAATAAGTGGATACGTTTTTGAGGCCACACATTCTCCAGGCTTTAAATAATGATAATAATAACGACAAAACCGATAGTTTGCTGAAACTGATAATTCAACACATAGTCGAGGAGAGGTGTAGAGCCCCGAAAAAATTGTGTCCATCGGAATGGGCTATAATATTCGCAGGCAATGGGGCGCAACTCACCGGTTAGACCCTGTTTTTTAAAAGTGTACAATCACTTGGAGTATACCCTGTGATTAGACCTCAATTGTTAGGTCTTTCCACAAGATTGCCATCACTTTTAAATACAAGAGTTTTCACCTCTTTTTGTGTTCACATACTTTGAGAATAGATTTCTTTCTGCCATTGATTCCCAAATAGTTTACTTTTCTGGTCCTGTGCTCCTCTTTGGCCCTAAAACTGCATTCTTTTGGCTTTACTGACAATCACTTCATAAACAAAACCTTTTCTTCTAATTCAAAGTCTCTTCGGAAGGACTTATTTTTTAATTTCCTTCACTCAGTATATTGTTTGCGAAACTTTTCTTTTTATCGTTTCTCTATTCTAATGAAAAGGAGCCAAAAGTAGTGATTGTTTTGAACAATACTATCATTCCTGGGATTTATTCATCCATTTATTTGATTTCTCTTTCAGTGATCCTCTTTTTCTTCTTTTATATTCACTTAACCTTTATTTAGGTTTCAATTCATATATTCTAATAACGATTTTAATTGGATTTCTGTATTTATTATTGAAAACAATAGGAGAAAGCGAAGGAATTTCAGCAAACAGGCCACTGAAATATTAAACGAATATTTTTATTCACATCTGAGTAATCCTTACCCGAGTGAAGAAGCAAAAGAAGAATTAGCCAGGAAATGTAGTATTACTGTATCTCAAGTATGTATTATTCATCTATAAATACATTAATAGTATTAAACAATAACAATAAATATTTGACTTCAAACTGAATCAAATAAATATTGATTTCTTCGCCGAAAACGGTTTTGATTAACAAAAATATGTTTATCTCTCTGTCAGGTATCGAATTGGTTCGGAAATAAGAGAATTAGGTATAAGAAAAATATTGGTAAAGCTCAAGAAGAAGCCAATCTTTATGCAGCCAAAAAAGCAGGTAAGGCTCTCCCCTCTCCTTTAAAATTACATATCTTGCGCTCATGTCTTGTGCTGACCTCCAAAATGGTTCTCTCCTCAAATGTTTTGATGCGTTTGGTTACTGACAGTCACTTATTCTTGTATTGTATGCGTATTTAAAGTCTCATATTTTAGTAGTTATGGGAAACACAAAGTCTTTAAAATAATAATATTTTAGATTTAAAACTTTTTCGAGGGTTTTATTGCCGACAATACATCAATCGGTGGTGTATTGCATCGGTGGTGGCCTTCCCTTCGCCATACTATTGTCAGGGTATTCTAGTTTTCAACTCTAAATAATTAAATAATATTTCATTTGTGTCTTTGATTTGAAGTTAATTTTTTTATTTCGGTATTTATTGAAATCTCTTCACAAGAAATGCCTTTCAAGTGATTCCGAAAACGACTTCGAGAAAAAATGAAAACAATTAGCAGAAGTGCCAAACGTTTTGCAAGTTGTTAGCGATTAGAGAGAAAAAGCAATAATTTTGAAAAATTAATAATAATATTATTATTGCTTAAGATATGAAAATAGAAAACAAAATTTTCAGAGAAGGAAGCGTTGGATATGAGTTGAGCACAGATTTCTCTGTTCAGAGTCGTTCACAATTACACAATCAGTTGCGATGCCATAAATTATGGCTATGGATGTGCTTCTGATGTTCACCATATCTAATGCCTGTGCGGACTGTACACCGAAAACGCCTTATACTTTCATATAATCCCAATTTTCCATTAAGACTGATATAACGCTATAAACACTATATGCCGGAGCCATAGCCAGAGCGCTGTCAGCCAGGCATAGCTCTTACAGTTGGCTCTCGGCTTACAATTTTGTGCTGTGTTTGTAATTTGGACTTAAGAGGAGAGAATAGCGTTCGAGTTTGAGTCTGGATTGAAAAGATAAAACAGAGTCAGAGCTATTTTATTATATGTGTTACACAAGAAAATCTCATTTTCACTCTCACTCTCTCTTAACAACTATAGGCCTAAACAGTGATCACATCATAAATACACATAATATTTAATGTGAATTGCATTTCATTCCTCTCGATATTAGTATCACTTCTCAGTATTTCTTATTATATTTTACTAAAAATATGTATAAAACTGAGCAAAACTATTGAGAAATCTATGGTTTTATAGTATTTTTCAATATCTGTTAGACTTATGATAACTAACTTTTATAATTCAGAACTGCTATAAAACAGCGAATATTTTATTTATTATATTAATTCATTTAATACCTGAATAAATATATTGTGAATAAAACGATATTTTGTCTCAAATATAGTGATATTAGAGTAAATATATTCAAAATAAATATTAAATATGGAATAAACAAATTGTAGTCATCTTTCAAAAAAGATAAACCATTTGAATGAAGAAAATATATTCAAATTTGTCTTTTTTATGGCTCAACTAATTTAATCAAAGAGTAGGCACCGAATTCTCAGATTTCGGGTTCAATCAGAATAATTGTGTGGTTTTCCACACAGACATCCATTTGAATGGAAAGCCAATGGTTTCCCTTATTTATTAGACTCACATTTTTAAACTGTCCTCGAGTTCTATGAATTCAAATAAGAAAACCAATTGTTTTTGTGATTCATTTGAAAGATATGTTTTGTCGTATCGTTAGATGCAATCGCTTCGGACGACAATCACTAGAAATGCATTTTCGCTATATTTCTCGTCAATTGTTTTTTGTGTTGTATATTGGCTTCAATTTTGGAGTCCGACGACTACTTTCCAAAATGAATGTCTAGTTTGGACTGAAAAGCCATATATACTGTAGTTTTGTTTGTTGGCTAACCCTCTCTCCCATTGTCTGATGACATAAAACAATTTCAGATCCAATATAACGAAGAATTGAGTGAATAGTCAATAGTCAGCACAATTATGTGATGCAATCCAAGCATTTTTGCCAGTCGTCTACCAGTGCCCTACCAGTGCTCTACCAGTACTGTCCATCTCTTAATACATTTTTCCTATTTTGTTTATCGTCTGTTAATTCGTTTTTTCTGTACTCTGGCCATCGTATGGCTGTCCCCTAATAGCTATATATAAGCTACAGTTTTGAGTCTCATTTATCTGCCGCTTGAGTTGACATTTAGAAATGGACTCAGCATTAATACATCAAACCTTTTGACACTTTAGATGGGTCTGTGCGCTGGCTATGCCTGTGCTGCCAATACTATCAATGCCTATGCTATTACCCAATATCTCAGTCTTTGCCTAAACTTTTTAGTTCAGGTTTTTTGCTGTAAATTTGTTTTACTCTTCTTTTGTTTTTCATTTATGTTTTTCTTGTTTTGTCTCATAAGACAAGACTTTGATATCATTTACGAAAAATATGTCTCTTTTTTCCATAGATTTTATTTATTTTATAGGTTTTCTCTTAGATTAAAATGCTTTCCATTACTTATCTCTGAGTAAACAACTTTTTACATAATTTTATTCAATTTTGTGTTCATTTTTTATTCCCTTTTTCGTTGAGTTCTCTAATTTCGATTCCAAAAGCATTCAATCATTGATTTTGAATATTGAAGTAATCATTCATTTGGTGTTTGATTAGTAAAAGCCTAAACCATAAAACTATTCCCTGTTTTTCATTGCTTTTCGACAAAAAATCTAATTTTATGCTTAAATTCATTGGAAAAGTATTTTGAAAATTCAAAATTTTATGCTCTTAGGAACAGATCATAAAAGTTTAGTTTAAGAATAACTCTTAACTCATTATATGAATGTATACATTGTTTTACTCATTTAATAATAGAGTCGAAGCAAAAATATCTTTTTAAACGAATCCATAATTGGATTGTTTGGCCATTAGTTTAGAAGACATTCCTTTGTTATGAACAGAAAATAAGGGAACAGAAAAAGTACTCAACTTTTTAGTTACAAACGTTTGCAGAAAAAAACTTTTTTCATCGCAAAAACATTGAATAAAGTGAACCAAAAGAGCATTTGATGTGTTGAGCATTGAATGCAAAACTCATTTTTCGACTACAAAACCGCAAACTCAGCATAAATAAGGTTTTGCTGAAATAGCCACCAAATGCTTCACTTATTGCAAACGCTTTCTCTCTGTGACTCTTTCCCTGAGCATAAGGAGAGGAAAAATTTTAGTAAAGATTTTTTGTGGCAAATCTTTCATATAATACGCATAGAATGAGAGCTCGTCTGGAATTTTAAGGAAAACAGAGATCCAGAGCTGAGCCCAACCAACAATTTTGTCCATAGTTTTTGGCTTATGATATAACTTTTGGCTCAGAGTCATTCGGGCGAAAGGGGCGAACCAAGCGTATAGTTATTATATATATTGAGGTCAGACACCAAAAATAATTTTTACAGTTATGGCGAAAGAGTGTTTCCGAGCGAAAAACCATTTTTGGGATCACTTATATTGCTTTAACATTACTTTCTTTCTTATATAACTTTCACTCTTATGTGTGGCTCTGGCTTTCCCTAAGGCTTATAAAAATTTATTTTGATTCCATTGGCCCCACATCTGAGTGAAGACCCCCATCAACATTTCGTTTTTTCTCCCAGTGTTCTCCACTATAGAGGCGATTGCATGCATGGGTTCCCAAAAGTTATGAATATAAAGTTTTTTGTTATTTTAGATGAAAAAATCAATTTTTGTTATTCGCTTCCTTAGTCTCATAAAAGATGTGAGAAAACTACTAAATCTCTTTCCATTATTTTAAACCTTTTTTCTCAACATTTTATCGCTAAATCTTTATTTGAAATCAAGATTTTAATTGTGGTTATGAGTGTGAAAAACATGATTGTGGCTATAAAAATGCACTTGCTCATTGTATTCTTATTCTTAATGGTTTTCTATTCTCTTTTTAAAGCCGGTTCGTCCCCATATGGTTCGACGCCATCATCACAGGGAATGCCAGATATGATGAGTCCTCCCCCACCTCCTGGTCTGTCACAGGATGGCTGGTCTATGAACGGCGACTATGGAAGTTAGGATACCGTCTGTCCTCAATCACGTCATCACTAGAAGACTACAGAGAATCGATTGAATCCAAAACACTGTCTAAACATTAAAACAAAAGTACATTCACTGTCGCAGTACTACTATTAGTGTCTTTTAGTTATTTCCTCGCATTTTATTCTAATTATTCACTCGAAGTGTGTTTTACTGTATATTTTGGACACACTTTGCAGATGAAGATTACAAACACATGAGAAAAGTCTGCAGAAAATCAATTCAATGGACTTTTTTCTAATATTAAATGAGAATAAATTGATTTTAATAACGAAACTGAGACTACCATTAGTTGAGAATTGAATTCATAATTTCAAAAATCATTGTTTCGATAGTTTATAAGTTTTTCCTCTTATTTGCTCTCATTTTCATCTCTTTTCATAAGGAAAGCAAATCTTATTCTAATTATCAGTTTTTTCTAATACTTCCCAAAACTCATGAATTGTTGATTAATTCACTCAATTCTTAATAGTTTTTATTTTTAAATCTATAATCAAATCGAAGTTTTTAAGCGAAAATGTTTTTACAAATCGTTTTGAATATTGAATCAAAATTTCTATGAAAAGCAAAAACACTTTTTTTAAGTTCTATTGTAAAGCATTTGATTAAATCTTAAATCAATTTCTGTTTCTGTAATTCTGTTTGAATTTGATTCGGGATTATTTTGAGTGTCAACTGTCATATATGTGCCATAATTTCCATTTTGATTATCGATTCAAGCGATCCATCAATAGATTAATTAATTTTCAGACATTTTAAGACAAAAATCAATTTATTCATTAAAAAACTTGAGCTCTCATTATATGCGCGGAATTGTATGAAAACAAATAAATAATTATATTATAAATGTTTTTATTGAATGTATGAAAAAACAATTCATTACTAAAAATCGGAACTTTTTTGAGTAAAAGTCATTTTCACTTTCGATGATAAAAACCAAAATCCATTGCTTTTCACACAAAACAAATTCAAATGCCATTAATGTTATTAATTAATTATTATGAATATTATTAATATAAATATTTGAGAGAATAATTCTTCTGAATATATTGCGAATCCATTGTTTTTAATTATGAGACACAAAATTCTTGGAAAACGTTTTTAAACCTGCAAAACAATTGTCAAAAAAATTGATTTCGAGAATTAATTTCCGATAAATATAAATATTATATTAATTATTGATTTATAATTTGTTTTCTAATTTTTAGTGTTATTATAAATAGCAATGAAATCACATTTTCTTTTCTCTTTTTATTATTATTCTTATTATTGATTATTAATTATAGAGAAAATCAAATTCAAGTTTTCATTAATATTTGATTAAATGAACAGAAAAAAAACAATTAATGTATTTGTCGGGGGTGTCGACGAAAGAGGGGGCCGACTGTGTCTCTCCTGAAAACAGCCTATTCACTGCATCTAGATCATTTCTGTTTTGTGCGAAAAACAATGCACTCATACAACTAAACTGGATTTTGACACCAAAGCCAGGGATCACCAAATGTCAGGCGACGGCACCCCTTCCGAGCGCTCACCCCTTGAATTGTAAATATAAATATATAGAGAAAATGATGCGAAGAACTAATTGTTATCTGAAAAAAATTGATACAAAATTTTTCTGTCAATACATCTGTAAATACACACAAAACAAGACAAAAATGATGTGAATTCCAGACATTAATTACATTTCAATCGAAAAACAACGGAAAAAGTTATATAACAGACAAAAAACACCTCATTTTCAAAAAAGTCGATAACTTTGATGGAAAGGATTATTTAAGAAAATCTTTTGAAAATAAAATAACATTAAAATTGAATTACTTTCCCGTTTATTCATTTGAACTATTGATCTGATCTGATCTGATCTAGGCAACTAATAATTGAGGCCCACTTTTTGATTGACATCTGCGCCGGTCGGCATTCAAAGTGATTCAAAGTTTTGTTTTTTTTTTTTTTCGTTATTCTCAGTGAAACTGAGAGTCAAATGTTTAGTCAATTTATTAGATTATTAAATATTATTCAATTAATTTCAATCAAATGGATTTCAAATCAGGTTTGTGTTCGGCTTAATTGGAATATTTAGCATGCTCATTCGTTCGATAATTGATCCCTTTCTTCAACCATAAGACCGGCCAATCTTTTAATTACAAAGATTGAATTAAACATGCTTATTCTTGGCTTTCTAATTAAAAATTCAATTAAATGACCAGTATATTTAATCAAGATTACAAATGTAGTCCATATGAGCATGCTAAACCCAATTGATTTACTTCTAATACTTTATATTTGATTTACGGCACAGTTTTTCATTGAATTTTTTTTGGTAAAAACAAAAAACTTATGGCAGAGTTGGGGACAGACTCTGAGTGTAGTGTTGTCTCTGTTTTTTGTCTAATTTGGCGTTCGATTGATTCCTAACACATCTCTTATACGAAACTATTTTGAGTTCCCCCGAGATTTCAACGTTTAGTTTTGGCGGTGAAATGCGTGTATCGCCCGTCCATACGATCCGAAGACTACATTATCTCTAATTTTGTTTAAACCTTAGCTCAAGTCCTGAAGTCTCTCCCATTGCCGTTGTTTTCACTGTTTTTTCCTCACATTTAATACGATTTCATTACTTTGCGATTCGGTATTCAATTAGTACTAATAGTTTGGTAATTGTATTGTCAGTTCGTCGCCAATGAATTCCCGATAATCTGTATTGAAGGGCGAGCTCTGCCTCAGCTCATGACATGTCATCACAAGCCCTGAGTTTCCTCTAACTTTCAAATGAATATTCATATCAATCAAAAACATTAATTATTCCGAAAGACTTTCTTCTGACGCAATGAATGAATATTTAATAGACTTTTCAAATGTTTTTCCAAACCCTAACCAATACCTGTCCCCTAATAGTGACCACATCTTTGGCTTTTATTATTATTATTATGATTTGAAGTTTAGTTTCTATGGTTTGAAACATAAAATTATTTTAAACACCAATTACTGTGCGTTTGCTCTGAGTTTAGACAACAAATGATAATTTGCGTTCATTTTATGATTGAGTCCTACATCGGAGGCATTCATTCATTTGTTAATTTGAAAAATAAAAATAACCGAATGTTTGGCAAAGAAATGGATGTTTGAAAAGTCGAATAAAAACTAAACCAAATGAAAATTGTATGCATTTGTGAGAATACATGCATTTGAATGCCTCCGCCCTTCACTACAGGACCACAACTAACGATAATTATTAGATATATTTTTGGGAGGATTTCAATGCAGACAATTCACGGCATAAGTATATAAATGCATTCAAGAGAGAGAGAGAGAGAGAGAGAGAGAGAGAGAGAGAGAGAGACCGAATGTCTGTTGGAATGAGTCTCAGGTAGTATTCTGGGCCCACAATATGGTGTGCCTTTATATTATGGTTGCAGTGCGAGCACCAGTTGTGTTGACGTCAAGGCCGGCCACTTATAATGGCTTCGCATCGAGAAGTAGCTGAACCTAAACACAAAGACACGTTTTGCCAATACCTGGCCGTTGAGGCAACTTATCGAAGCCTGTTCTTCAATGTTGGAAATTAGTGGCGTTCCCCACAAGATAGGCATTTGTTCGTTGGAGTCCCTCCTCTACCGTAAAACGATTGCAACAACTTTTCGATGAACAGAGACTTAAGTGTTGTTCAGCTCTTTCTTCGGATTCTCTCTTAGTTTTAGTTTTCTTTCGAAGAGAGCTCTGAATCGCCCGAAGCGTCAAACGATTTAAAAGTAGTGGTTTTTTCTACTTAAGAGTTGTGTTCACTTTTTGACTGTTGCCTCTGCACACCCTATAATCTATAGATAAGGCATACATCAGCTATGACTTTAAGATAAGGGAGAGGGAGAGGGAAGACTACAAAAATTTTTGTCAATTCATTGACTCTCTTCATAGTTTCGGTTTGGGATCTCTCTCTCTCTCTCTCTCTCTCTCTCTCTCTCTCTCTCTCTCTCTCTCTCTCTCTCTCTCTCTCTGCAATCGCAGGTATGGCATCGATTTCACATAATATTCAGAATGTTGTGCACATCTCTCTGACCACAGGTGTTCCCAACATTTTTTGTCCCAAACTTATTGCATAATTCAACTCGAATTGAGTTTAGTCTTGGTTTGGAAAATATCTTTTCTGCTGTTTTTCACTAATTTCTCGAATTATTTTTTCAAATAAAAGTTAAGCTAATTATGCAATGAATTCATTGGAAGCTATTATTTATCTGCGAATAAAATCGTTTATATTTTTATTCGTATTTTATTTTTCTCCATTCAATTGCGTTCAAAAAGTAATTACAATTTTTAATATATTTTTTTCTCTTCTTTTCTATCTATAGATTGAAAGTTGAGTTTTGATGAATTCAAATCAATTTCTTCCCCGACCCTAACCTTTGCCCGAAGTGGAGCTGAATTCACATCAATTTTATTAAGAGATTAAATTCTTTGCTTTGAATTTTGAATTTTCTATATTTTTGGCGAAAATATCTTCAAATGTAAAAATTGTTTTGAAAAAATTTCTGTCATTTTCTCCAATTATATCTCGAATTTCTTGAAGAGGAATAAAATCAAAAATATAGTCATTTTCGACGCTTTTCAAGTAATTTGGAGATAAGACTGATTTTCAGCACTCATTCACCACTTTTTTATCGACAAAAAATACTAAATACTTACCAAACACTTATCCATTTAAAAGGGATCACAAAATATTGATTAATTATTTCGATAAAGGGATGACATAGATATAAATTTGGCGCTCATTCCTAACGACTATCTGTTTGTGTTGTCCCTCAATGTTGGAGAGGGTGACCCAACCCAACGCTGCTGTGAAATAAATTTATATTAATTTAATGAATTAATAATATTTAATAAAAGCTGTCAATTGAAAACTTGACACAAACTTTTGCTAATTATAATCATATAATTTATTCTCAATTTTTATTGTTATTAAAATCTTTTCGTTTAAGAAAAATCAGTAATTGTTAGGAAAGCCTCTGATTTTGATTTACGTCTTGCCTTCCGGTTATTGCTTCGGATTTTAATTATCATTCAATATATACATTAAATATATATATTTAGATATATTTTTCGAAATACTTTCCATTGAATAACATCTGCTTTAATGACCGGAGAATAAAAAAGCAAAACTACTTCACTCTTATCTAAAACTTCTAATTAATCCGTTCATTACATTAATTAAAAATTTATTTTAATTAATCGATTGAAGAGAACTTTTTTTAAGTCATTATATTTTCATTTAGAGTTCGTTTCGTTTTTTTCCTGATATTTGTTATCATTAGTCAAATGAAGTTCCGATCAATTTATGACTGTTTTGTTTGGATTACTCGACGAACAAAAAAAGTCAACTAGTTAAAATTAGTCAAAACAAAGGACTCTATCATTTGGACCGCAGTCTCACTAAATATACATTTTTCTGATTAAAGTGTTTTGTTTTGTTTGATCGCAAACAGAGTTTGTTTATAACCGTAATTACAATCAGACCTCAAATTCGTTTATCATTTAAATATCGAAATAATTTATGATTTTGTTTTTTATTTTCGTGCATTTTATTCCAGGTATCGATTGTTTTTTTTCTCAGATTAATTGTGTCAATTTACATCTATCATGCAAGAATTAGAATTTGTTTAATCCTGGAACAGACTATTTATCTTCAGAATTCATGTGTCTATCGGTGTCCCCGAAAATAAGAATAATTGGCGATATGTGTGACTAATTGCGTGAGTTTTTAAGCCAACAAAAAACTTATTATAAATTCAAACATTGAACGCAAATAATAATAAAATTAATTGTAATAAATGGACATTAATTTTAACTCAGATTAGAATAAAAGATATTTAACCTAAAAGTGTCTGAAAAGAAGAGAAGTACCGAAAATATCATTAATCTATTGTCGACTTTTAAAAAACAGAATAAACGGCAAAACCATTTTTCAGACCCAAAGAAGCCTTTCTTGTGGTCCAATATATTCAGTGTTTGGCGTAATTCAGTGGCTTTTAATTTATAAGACAAGTGGAGGAATGAGCGCTCGACTTGTGTGGGGTAAGTGCCAAGACTTTAGGTCCTTAACAAAACTTTTTTAGAATAAACTGCAAAACTTGTTAACGATTTTTATGGCAAACATTTCCCCGTTTTTCTGATTTACTTATGTCTAAAGTCAGTGGCGAACCGATCACTCCCTCGTCGATCATCACATCCATAACCTGTGCCAACATTAGTCGTGGCACAGGATTGCATTTAAACTTTCATTTCTTCTAATAGTAATTGTTTTTATCACTTCTGGTATATTATAGGCCATTAAAAGGCATTCAATGAGTTGAGAGTCGAATATCTTATAATTGATTTTTAAAAAACTTTTTTTCTGGAGTTAACTTCCGATTCATCACTTGATTCGGTTCCGTTGATCAGTGCATTCAAATGGGAGGTAACCAGAGTTTTGTTCGGTAGTCGGTTCCCAATGCGCTAAATGTGATCGATTGTCAATTAACTTAAACAACGGTTTATTTACATTTAAAGTGGAATATGTTTTTTGCTCCGAACCATTTTGTTTCCCAAAAAACTTTATCGATGTTTTCAGGGGTTTCGGACTCAGAGGCGATCTGTTAGTCAACTCAAACCAAAATATTATGCACTGAATAGAGAGTCAATATATTAGATGTGATTATTGGTTAGCGAACAGTGCAATAACGGTCTGTCTTTCTCTCTCTACGACCCTTATGTCTCTCTCAACGCATCTTAATCTTAAGCCTGTCTATTGCCTGTCCATTACCACCGGTTCTGGTTTTTAGCATCGGATATGTCGGTGCTATTTGTGCCTCTCAGGCCTATCTTATCAGTGAATGAACAGAATGTTCGCCACAATAGCTATACCACACTTGGGAACGGCGCAACTTTTTTTTCTCGAAACGCCTGATAAGAGACCAGTGGCTCAAAAATATCCCTCAATTGATGTCTGGCGTTATTCCACTTTTTTCGCTTTTATTTCAAATTTTCTTCGCTCACTCTCCATATGATAGCGAAGACCCAAAGAATTGGTTCACAATCTGTTGTCTGCCATCGCCCGGAGCTGAATGTATGCCCAAACGCAGAACAAAATGCGTTAACACATAATAATAAAACAAAATTTGATGGCTTTTTGGGGCAAATGGTTGAACACAACCAACAAAATGATGGCAACGATTCGGTTTCGATGAGACTCCAAAAGACTCCAAATGACTCCAAAAGACAATTCCGAATAAATTCACAAAAAATATCGAAAACTTGTTTTGTTTTGAATCCATTTCAATGATTTTTAAGAGAAAATCTTCAGATTTATTAATTGTTAATATTTTTGTTGTGATTTCTTGAAGATATGCCAACGGATTGTCTTATTCTTGGCGTTAATGTTGTGATACGTGCCGTCAGAGCACTGGCCTTTCAGCCGCCACAGCCTCCACACAATGCTATCCCCGAGTATTTCCTAGTCGTAAATCTTTAACGATTTGAGAAATACTTTTTTCTTCTTCGAAACGTTCAAATGTTTTAGTATTAGATTTGAAGGATTTATGTTATACTTAAGGACTGATTGTTTATTCAAAGTCAACATTCATTTGTCATTCCGTTTCTCTTCGATTTATTCCTCGTTCTCTCCTTTTTTGCCATTTATTCGAGTTTTTGATTTTATTTTAGTCTTTTTTTGTTGGTTTGCGTTGTCGTCCACTAAATTATTTGATGGTTTCTTTGATTGCTATTTCAGATTGTTTTTTGTTGTCTTCAGAACAGAGACATTGAATTGGTTTAGAATCAAATCGATTGGATCTGAAAACTATTGAACAGATATATAGATATAGTTTTGTCTACAATTTGATTATATATTTATTAAATGTATGCAATGTTTTGAGTCCTGACTTCGAAAATGCGTTAATAGCAATGTTGTTGTCGGTGCAAAAGCGAGTCAACCCAACCCATACCTAAGCCATAGGCAAGTCATGTCTGGGCTGAGTTAAACTGGATGTTAGTTGAAATTCTGGTGAGCGCTCAGCGCCGGCAAAGCAGAGCTCATTTTTGTGGTGCTCTCGCATTTTGATGGCCTATCTTCACATCAGATCTATATAATGATTGACAATACATGTGAAGGCCTTAAACTTTATAACCCGTAATAAATGTCATGTTTATAGGAATAGAGAAAAGTCAGTCAAATAATTAGTGCTCAGCATCGCTAAGGCACGCCTTGGGCCCCCTTCCCATCAGTCGTGTCCCCACTTCTTGGCAAAGGCCAAAAATGAGCAAAAATTACAATTTGAGAAATTTGCGTCTCAATATATGCCGGTCCTCTTCTGTGCTCTGATGGACAGACATATCATAAGCATATATCCGTACAAATTGTTGCCAACGATATAAGAGTTACTCTATTATTAAAGTAATTATTTTTACTCCTCTTAACAAAAAATTGGTTTTTATTTTTCGTTTTTGATTCTGAATTCTCTAAAATCCTATCAGTTATTAAACATTTCTTTGCATTCAATTAAAATCGAGTCTTATTCTCAAGAATTGGTTTTTTTTATTTGTTTGAATGCAATTCATAAGTGGTCTCTCTTTTTTCGAGTACTTCCAGACCTATAGGTTTTTAGTGAATATTTAATTCTTGCAAATATTGTGTCAATAATTACTGCCTTCATGTGAATCATGTGAACAATGCATTGAAAACATAATTTTTGTGTTCAGTCTTTCAAAATTCATTTGTGAGCGGATACGAGTTCTCTGACTTTGTCTTAATAGCCAATCAAATATAGCTTTTATTTCGTTTCCTTTATTTTATGGCTGTTTTCTCACCAACACAACCATTGCTGTCGATTCGAGACCAAGATCAAAGACCAATGTGGCAATAGTGGAGCCAATTTGTTAAATTTAAATGAGATTCCTTTTGGCTCTTTTGCCTTAAATGTTGTCTTCTGTTTGAAGATTACTTCTATTAATTAATTGAAGTCCTCTTCAGAAAAAAGCGTTTCTCAACTCTTTCCCAGTCCCCGGACGACCTCTTTTTCCCAGAGAGATAACCTTGCACATCATTTAATTTGATTCAAATAATTAACTTTCAAACAATTAGTCTAAACTCGATGTGCAATACATGAGCCCAAAGTTTTTTTCCTCAGATCTCGATTATCACGATTTGTCTATAAATTAATCGACTGTTAAGAACACTATTTATTGAACTTTTAATGAGTTTGAAATTTATTGGCTTTAAATTATCTCTATTTATGTTTTGCACATTTTTTCTCATTTTTGTATACAATTTAAGTAATTGATTCACATTTTGTTTATTAAATATTTTCTGATACAGATAAAAATCGCGATGTGAGCAAGCTCATTCCATAATTAATTGATTTTAATGGGAATATTAAAAACGGAAAATCCTTTTTTGAAATATGATATTGAATTTCAAAAATATGACATTTCTAATGGTTTTTATGAAATCCATTTGATTTAAATGGAGTGATGTTTTGTATTAAGCCATTTGAATGTTGATATGGCATTTTAACAAGTATCATTTGCTGGTGCTTTTAAAAAGCTGTTCGCCTAAGTGTTGTCTTTATTGCGGTTGGCGTCTATGATCTTGATCACTTGTGTATCGAAGCAATTATTCGTATCATTCATTTTATTTGATGGCATTTGATATCCATTTGATTGGAACAGACATTAAATAATTTAATTGACTCTTTTTTGTGATAATCTGAGCCATCATTTAACATGACTTTTGATAACTTGTGTAATAATATGAAGATTGAGAGCTAATCATTGTCTTAAATGCCTGTCTTTCAAATTGAATTATTCTTTTGATTGAATCGATTAGATCCATCCAGGGCAAATCACTTCTCATAAAAACAATTTTCAATAATAAATAGTTTTTTATTTTCGTTGAACTCAAAGACGTGTTTTTCCCAAACTGTTCCTCAATTCCTTTGATTCTTTTATGAATTAATATAAAAACCCATTCTTTTGGGTAAATTCTGTTATTTATTCGTATATTTCTATGAATTCTATATATAATTCGTATAATTCATGTTATTTTTGTGTAAATAAAAAAATCACAAAAAGATTTATAGATTTGCATCGCATCTGAAGATTGAATGAATTGATATATTATGGCCAGAGATGAAAGTAATGGCAATAATGAAAAAATTGTGAAAAAGAGTAGATTATGTGAATGACGAACAAAACCAGCGCTGGTGTTGTCTTTGGGAATGTAGGCATGTGTCAAATCGGTTGATATAAGTCTTTGGTGGTCTGTCGCCCCCCGACTGTTAAATATATATATGATTGCCAATGATTTGGTGCTCTCTGTCATCATTATTATAGTCTTAGTCTTTCTCAGAATCACTTAAAAGGATTAGAAAACTCTTATTTTAGTCCCAACTCTATGACTGTCTCTCAAAGAATAAATGGCGTAATAGTTGCCCACAAATGGCCAAAATTTCTTTACTCTTTCTCTGTCCATATATTATCCGAAAACAGAGTCCGACTAATCGTTCATTTTTATAATTTATGCTTCTCTTGGATTAAATAGGATTTTAAAGTCCTTTTAAATTCCCAGCGAATGAGGCTTACGATTAACCATAAAATTGATCCAAGACTATAATTTTGAAGAATATTACGATAATTTGTCAAATTTCTGTATTTCAAAGCAGAGGCTTATAATTATAATCAGGGAAGTTTATCATTGATTATTAAAATCTTAGAAATAACTTCTCTTTTTGTGATTTTCATGACTGATGTCAGTCTATGACAATATTGACGGATAAGTCTGTCCTCACAATTACTCAAACTCTTGATATAAATATCTGTTCTAAAAGACATTTATTTTGGTTTTTGACACAAAAATAATAAAAAAAATTAAATAAATTTCAAACCGTTTTTAATATTAAAGATTTGAAAAATCATTTCTACGATTGATTTGATGATATATTTACTTAAATTTGTTTGTTTTTGAATATCTATTTCGAAATTTTGTGATAAAAATCTAATTTTTAGGAAATTTATCTTTCCATCCATTCATATCTAGCAAACGTTTTCCAAGCGTTTAATTTGTGTCAATCTTTTTACATATTTTAATTAAATCCTCAAATCCTTGATTGGAAACGAGTAATAAAAATAAAAATCTTAAGAATTTTATGACTTATATAATGAACACAACTTTTTTGCTGAACTACCATAAAAATTAATGAATTATTTTGTTGCCCTCTCCCTTTCCTCCCCCATTCCCTCTCCCTTGCCTCTCTCCTTGCCTCTCCTTTCCCTCTCTCCTACCCTCTCCTTTCTTTACTAAATGTTTTTACTCACTTTTCTGAGCAGAAAAATAAGTTTTTATATAAAATTATATCATGAATGAGATTATTATCAAATAATTATCAATTTTTGTGAAATAAATTAAAACACTTAAGTGTCCGAACATATATGAAACCATTTATCATATTTAATAAATGGTATTTCATGTGTGGAAGGGGCCTATGGAAGGGCTCAAACCATATTCATTTTGCTTTCAAATCGGCCAAAAAGTCTTATTTATCAAAACAGTATAAACAATGATTGCCAACAGATATTAATATGAATTATGTTTGAATACTTTCATTACTCAGTTTAGCCCAATATTTATGTCTTATTCGACAAGAATTTGGTTTTAAATAAATTCTTCATTCATTTAACTAATCAATTGATTCTGTTTAATATGATTTTATCGGTAGTCGTATCGCAAATAATGAATATTATTATTAATAAACTTATATAACTCTTTGCAATCATTTTTCAAATAAACTTCAAGAAAGTCATGAAAAGTGTGTTTATTTTTTGGGATACCATTCCTAACCGTTTTTGAAACTGAATTAATGCTTGCGATGGGAATATATTATTAAATGATCACCGTGGACAGTCTCATACAATTAATTTAATCTATCAAAATTCGATTCGGTTAATTGAAATCTTCATCAATCATCTGATTTAAATCGTACTTAAATTGTGTGATAACTCTATTTTATTATTGCATTCATTTGAATAAACGGCTCAATGAATGCTTTCATAATCGATACGATTTTAAACCACTTTTATTAAATGCATTAATTATATCAAACAATAACTGATGTCAACGATTGTATTCATTTTAAAAACACCTCGAATACTTGGCATTGAATTTTAGTTGTAATTTTGACCTTGCTAATCGTTTAGGAACAAAATAATTTAGTTTTGTCTTTGGGTTGAAATTCTTTACAGTTCTCGGCTTAGAGTTATTATTGAGTTAATTAATGATAGTTTTGAAGCATGGAAGTTTCTCCGAAATATTCTCAAGGGTAAAGGACCTGGTCTTCTAATTTTAAGTGCACAACAATCTAGTAAATCTAATTTTTCTCTTCAAACGGAGCTCCAAATATCTTGAACAAACAATTTTGATCGATAAACAAGGAGAACAGAAATAAAGTTGTATGGATAACATTAATGGAAAAAGTCATTAAGATTATGGAATTGATTTACTAGGTAGAATTTTTAATTCTTGGTCATAATTGTTAATTACACGGAGAGAGCATTTCTTGCGTTCAATGTGTTGGTCATTACTTTTTTATTTGTGTTGAATTTTAATCTAAATTTTTCTTATAATAAATTATTTGAATGCTCTTTGAGTGCAATTAAAAAAATAAAAGCATTTATATTCTCTCTGACTCTGCAGTCAATGAATGCAATAATGCTTTTATTCTGAGCTCTAATAAATCAAAATTAATGAAAGTAAAGCTAATAATAATAATAATGTGATTCGCTTCCAGAATATTCCCATCCGTTTGCGTGTCGTCTCCACTAATTCAAGTGAATCAATAAAAAGAGAGAATCAAATAATTATTTTATTATAATATGTAACAGAGTCTGAAATGGCCGGGGTACACTTTTTTGTGAATATATAATAGCTTACACTTAAATAAATTTGCATTTGTTTTGAATTTCCAAACATTTTCTTCTTCGGAATAACTCTTTTCTTATTTATTCAAAATTCAGGTTAAATAGCAGTGACTGTAGAAAAGTATTCGCAAAATTCCCGCTGTCTTTAATTAAATTACATTATTGTCTTCGTTGAGATGATTCTGGTCTCTCTCATAATCACTCATTTGCTGTTTTGTTGCGTAAAACGAAGGAAAAAACGTCTGAATATAATTGTGACTACATTTCGATGATTTCGGAAGAATTGCAAAAACTTTTCAAACAAAAACTGATTGAAAATAATGGATGAGAGGCTCGTATGGGATAAACTTCTCAACGATTAAAATGATGTATTATTTTAGTGAAAAGTATTAAAACTCTTTCTGCTGAACAGTATTTCGTGTTTCTTAAGACATACCAAAAACCGAAGACATTGGAGAAAAACAATAAAATAAATGCTTTTCAATAACATTATTATTCAATTCAGTTATCAGTCATATCATTGATTCGATCTATCATTTTGTTGTAATTGTATTATAATTGAAATTTTTCTACAAATTTGGTTCACTCTATCGCCAAATGTAAGGAAGAGTTGGTTCTTGTTATTATTTTTGTGTGTTTTGATATCTCTTCAAAAAACCTAATTTGACTTTTGCTGACAGACCCTATCAGAGAGATAGCACTCAACACATATCAGAAGCAAATATCTAACAAATTATCTGATATGTGATGTAATATCTGTTATGTGAATAAAAAAGATTAAGAAATTGAATGCAAGAAAAATAAAACGAAGAAAATCTCATTTCATGAATATTCCGGACAGAAGTTGATTATAAATATTGAATAAGAAAAGCAAAAAACCAAAACAAAAAACTAATTATCATTTGTTCGTCTCTCGACTGAAATGATCTGTTTCTTAGGCAATAGGAGTGAAGTTAATTAGTTATGCTTTCATTAAAGATTGCAATTCATTGACCGAACGGTTGGGTTAATCCCCGATCGGCTCTTCCCAAAGCCTAATGAATAAAATGCAATAAAGATATAATCACTCGGTTTTTGTTATTTTCCTGAATATTAATATTATATTCTGAGTTAATTTGAATTTTATTCCATTGATTGTCTGATAATCTTTTCCTGAGTTCCTCCTATTCGTGACTCCGCCTCGACTACAACTAAATCATATTTTTTGCCTATCATTTGACACAAACTGTAATCAAATCGATCACAAAAATGGTTTTTCAAACTAATATTAGATAATATTCGGTGTATTTTACTATAGTTTACATCAGAAATAGAGTTGAAATTTCAGATAATTTGTTATTATCTCGCAATTCATTCACACAAACAATTCATTCAAAAAAAGAAAATTCAGACACAACTCAAATTGAAATATGAATTGAGTGAACAGAAAAACTGTTTTTCAAACTTATTTTTCATCTGATTTCTGGCTATTTGTCTGTCTGTTGGCTGAAGATATGATAGCACTTGATTTGTATCTTATTTTATGCTATTCTTCGCCATTCATTCACGAAAAACATATGAAATTGCAATCAGAATAGCTTAAAATTTGAAGACATGTAAAGAAAAACACAGTTTTTTTTCTTTTGTTGAATAGCATTGAATTGAATTCATGCGGAATAGTATCTAAATATACAGAAATCGCAATCAAATTAAATGATTTTCTTTGAACCAAACACTACTATAATAAGAATTTTTGATATTTTAAGCCATAGTTTTCAAAACTGTCATTTCGTGTGTTTCCGATTACTCCACACTTAAGTTATTGTGTTGTCTGTCTGTCTGTCCCTATATTTCATATATAAAATTATTAATAATTTTTACGTCTCTATAACTTTTGACATATTCTCTAAAAGAAGAAACTATTAAACGAAGAAACGAACTGAAAGTCATTGAAAAAACAGAGTATTGAAAGTCAGAGAAATTAGAGCAAAGGAGGACTTCTTTGTCGTCTTCGGATGTGTTTTGGGCCTATAATAAGTGGTAATAAGTAGAAAATGATAGGCTATGGATAGGTCTGAGCTATGGATAGCCTGATAGCTGCCACTGTAACGAATCGAGTGATCAGTTTTGAACGACACATACAATTGCCTTAACTGTTGGCCTCACTCCTAATGCAAAGCCTATGATCAGACAATTTGTTAAAAACGTTTGTCTGATGTGAGAGCGAACAGTGGCCTAACATTTGCTCTGTTATTACTTTCTTTATAACTTTTACTACACTTATATACACTTCTAATATCAAATTTGTAATACTAGTCGTACAAGAATATTGATATTGTCGGTCGTAGAGCGCCTACACGCCATAGCACAGCACAACAGCTTTGGCTGACGATCAATTGTCTGGGCTATAGAACAGCCCAAAGACTATATTAATTTTTGTTCTTCATATATGACTATTTGAGTTGAGAACAAAAATTATATCGAAAAATAGCGTTTGAAAAATAATTGATGTCCACCAAGAAATTGGTTGTTCGCAGAGAACACTCAGCCTCTGCTATGGCCTGTGCTTTACAGTTAGTGCCATAAGTGATCGGTGGCTCTCGACTTACAAATCATATATTACTTTTCAGTTGTAATACTCACTCAAACTTTGAGCGAAAACTTTTTCTTCTCAATTCTCACAGTCTGTCCATCCATTGAGTAGTCTATCCATCCCTTTTCGGTGCAATTTTCTTGTTATTCGCCACCGAAAACAAAGCCAACAACTCTATGACCAGTGGCTATAATAACAGCAATATTTCATTTTAAATACTTTTTAGGGAAGCCGTCGATTCTTTCGACACACTATTTATTGAACAGATTTGTTCTCCAAGTCTTCATCGGTGTCAGCAAAATATTGGATCAATTTATTTATTTATTTATCGATGCGCTCAGGGATTGACTACAAATGCAAAGAATAAATAAATAAAACTGAAAATCAATTTCACTGAACATTCGATAAAATCTATTTTCATATTTAGGTTTTAATATAATTTTCTTTTCATAATAGAGTGAAAGAGCGGCCAAAATAGCGTTTTCGCCAATTTTTTTGTCGCTAATAATGCAAAAGACTTTTTTGTTGGCAAAAAATAAAGTCAAATAAAATGAATGAATTTTGTTGTGTGATTAGCCTCGAGCCAAAAGAAAGATCATTTTTTTCAGCTGATTCGGGAAACGTGGGAATGCATTGGTTTAACGTTTTTTCTTAGCAATGGTTTTATTTTGGGAAATATTCGCTGAAAAACTGTCTCTAATATATTCGGGATATTTATTACCAAAAGCTTTGATGGCAATTGTTGTGAGTTTTGTCGACCATATTATCATTTTTTGAGTTAATAAATATAAAATCGACGATAAACTAGTTTTTTGTTGAAGAAAATTATTTCTATTCTCTGTCTATAAACTTGGTTTTTGGCTCTCGTTTAATGTTATGCAAAGTTCTATGATCTGCAGCTCTGGGACTCCAGGGGGTCCTAATGTGAAACTTTTGATTAAGTTTGGTCGAAATTCCAGGTGGAGTCTCAACTCTGGATATACTCCTGAGTTGAGCCAAACGTTAATTTATTCGATATTTAATAGTTTTTCATTCGTTTCTATGGAGTGTTTCTATGCGTGTGTCTAACCTAATAACAAACAAAACAATCATCTATTAAATTATGGAAAACTACTCGTTTTCTGAGCCTAGTTATAGCACAGAATAATTTTATGTGAAAATCGATTACTTCAACACTTGTATTGTATTCAAGAGATTACACAATGACTTCTTGAAAAACTAAAACTATCCAGATATCATTCGAAACACTTGGCTCATTCAATAAACCAGTTTGTTATTTATACCTAGCTTGAATTCCTCAGATTTGGATCTGTTGGGCAAAAATATTCTTCAAACTTATATATCAAGATATTTGTCAAATAAAAATATAATGAGATTTATTTGAGTCAAAACTTAAGTACATTTGCTTTCGTTTTCAATTAGTTTTTGTTTTATTTCTTAATTATAATTATATTATATTAAGAAAAATATAGTCAAATATATGTCAAAAGTTATAAATAATATAGAAATCTATACATTTATTTAATTATCCATTTATAGAGTCCTCGAGAAGACAATAGATATTCAAATTGAGTCAAATATAATGTGAATAAAAACAATGAAAAAAGCGATTATTTGATGCATATCTTTATCCCATTTATTTGATTGTCTTTTTAGACATAAAACGTTCGGCCAATGAATGAATTTTTTTAACAACTCATTGTTAGCTCAAAATTTAAACAAAAACCTATCCTCCGCTGGAATGGAGAAAGGTCATATTGGTCTCAATTCATTATTTATAAACCATCCATCATAATTATATTCTTAATGATTGGAGTTGTCCATGTTACTCAACATTGTTGCATAGAAAACCTGACATAACTTTGATAGGTATATACTGAGACGTTTTTACGAGTGGCGATTCCAATCAAGATCTGAGCCCTCAAAGAGCCCTCAAAAATTGTAACTTACTCAACTGACTTACAATTTGTCACATGCTAAATTAATTTTAAATTTTTCTTCTCTTTTTGACAGAATATCATCACTTACTCAGCTCTCTCTCTCTCTCTCTCTCTCTCTCTCTCTCTCTCTCTCTCTCTCTCTCTCTCTCTCTCTCTCTCCCGAACTTTGCATATGAATCCGGATATAAACAGTTGTGAAGATTTTAAAAACAAGAATGTGATAGTAGTAGACATTCCGCACCCAAATCAGGAGTGTATAAATTTATGTGTTGTCCCCTTTAATGAACGCCTACTCTTTTTTATGAAGTTTTGTCTCAAAATTTATGTTTTAAATTTGAAAAACTGCAAGAAATGCTGATTTTAAAGAACCTAAACCTAGTTATTTGGGTTTTTTTATGCGAGATAAACATGCAAATCACTGATATGCTAATCTAATAAAAGCCGGTCCAAAGCACCAGACATGTTTAGTAGGACCCCCTTGCAACAATGGCTTTCAATGTTGAATAATGGTTACCGACACTATATAATTGGCATTAAAAGGAGCAAGCAACTAATCTCTAACTTCTGCCCTTAAATAACCCTCCGATTAACAACAATTATGATGGGGTGACAACGCCTTTGAGTTGGGAAGAGAGGACCTTAATTATAAAACGTTGATAAACTAAATTGGATGAATGAAAGTGGTGTGCACAGGGTGCATGGTGCATTCTGGCCATAACTATCCCATTTTCTTGGAACAGACAATTATGAGTAATAAAAATATTATTGAATATTAATAGAAAACCGAATTTAAGTGAAATGGATATAAAAATGAGTTCTTCGATGACTTCGATAACTATTAACGTTTGATATCATAAATGGAATTCAAAATAAAGTTTAAACTAATTTTGTTTTTAAGCGACGAATAAAAATAATTACTTTAATAATAGAGTAACGAATGTAACGAACATATCGTTGGCAACAATTTGTAGCGCATATATGACTATGAAATATGTCTGTCCATCAGAGCAAAGAACGGGACCGGCATATATTGAGATGCAAATTTGCCCAAATTGTAATTTTTGCCCTTCTCCAACTCTGGGGAGGGGACTGATGGTAAAGGGACTCAAGGCGTTCCTTCACGAATACTAATTATTTTCGCTGACTTTTCTATATTCCTATAAAACATGACATTTATTACGGGTTTTGAAGCCTAAGTCTTCAAGTTTTTGTCAGTCTTCATAAAATAGGGTCTTCTCTCACAACATATTTTGCAGTCAACTGAAGATAACAACAGTTTGCCATTTGGTGTACAAAACAGTTCATCACTTTATATGTTTTTTAAGACCAAAATTTATTACATAAATATATTTAACGTTAATTGAATCATACGATTCCAGAATAGGCTATCGACTCAATCCATATATAGCTTCAACTAATAGGCCTTTTCTCTGGTGTCGATCACAGCCACAGACTCTGATTCTCTTGAATTTTGCTCGATTACAATTCCTGAATCCTAGCAAATAAATTATCTTTAGTAAAAGAAACAAGTTTGGATTCTCGATTTGACTGGTTTATATTTTGATTTTGATTTGGAAACATTAAGTGAGTGACAGCCCACCTGACCAATACAATTTACTCGGGTATGGGCACAGGGCTACCCCGAGCTTACATAATCGAGGCTTAATATCGATGTATCGAAGTATTATCATAATTATAATTATTATTTTTACTATTATTATAGATCTGATGTGAAGTGATGTGAGTGAGTGATAGGCAATCAAAATGAGAGACCATTAAAGAGGAGAGCATTAGGGGAGAGCACTAAAGCGCACAGCCTTTGCCGGTGAAAGCGCTCTCACCTGAATTTCAATAACATTAACTCTGCCCAGACATGACTTGCCTGTGCTTTTTGGTTATGGGTTGGGTTGACTCCGCATTTGCACCGACAACCAGAGCGTACACTTTGAATGTCAGAACTGAAAACATTGCATATATTTAATAAATATATTATCAAATCGTTGGCAAAACTATATCTATATATGAATTTAATTTCTGTTAAATCGATACTCATTTGTAATTATTAGGAGTGAGGGGTCGGTCCCCTGTTCGCCATTACTACCATTTCAAACATAAGTGGAGTAAATTATCAAAATGGCATTTCTCCAACTTTTGATTTTAAATATATGTTGGGTCTATTGACTCGACTTTTCTGGTGAAACAAAAAAAGTATTTCAAAAAATTCCTTTCAATTGTAAGGTGTGTCCAATAAGGCCAACCATAAAGCGAGAAATCAAACGACGCGAAATTTCCGCTAGGAACAAATTCTCCTTGCTATTCTTTGAACTCAAAATTCAATTTGACTCATACTTGGCTCCGGGCGATCACAAACAAAAGGTGGTCTCACAATAGCTCTCTGTCTCGTATCTAATTCAATTGCGAGAGAGAGAGAGAGAGAGAGAGAGAGAGAGAGAGAGAGAGAGAGAGAGAGAGTATTTGAAAAATTCGATTAAAAACAAGAATAATTGTGTCCATCATTTGATTAGTAATCTGTAATGAGTTACACAAATAGGACATAAAACCATATAATGATATCATTGATAAGGTGTACAAATGTATTTAAATTTTATAGTAAAAGTATATTCCAAGATAAGTGTTGCTAAACATAAATCAAGAGCACTTTGTTTTATTACTGGTCAACCAATAACCTCAACAAATGATTTTGTATTGGAGTGAATGTATATTTTTGTGGCTTTCCGTCTGATAGGAAGGCCTCCGAACTGATGCAAAGAGAAAGAAATGCAAAGAAAATATGAAATGTATTGCACTTAAAATGTAAATAAAATGTTGTTTAAGTTAATTGACAATCGATCACATTTAGCGCAATGAGAAACAACTACCGAACAAAACACATTCCCCTCCCCTCTGAATGCAGTGATTTATCCCAAGTAGTCATGAATTCAGACACTAATCGAACGATTGGTTTGAAAATATGTAAAATTCATTAAACAATCGTTTATTTTAGTGTCAGTTAATAGCATATAATATATCACTTCTGATGAAAACAATTGAAATCAAAAACAATAAATAAAATTGAATTAAATTTATTGTTTGCTTAAGTCTTAGATATTGTCTGATAATCAGTTAGAGAACTATTGGTTGTCTTACTACTAATTTTAGAGTTTAACATGCTCAA
Organism: Punctoribates punctum; assembly: GCA_034698165.1. Lineage (NCBI taxonomy): Eukaryota > Metazoa > Arthropoda > Arachnida > Sarcoptiformes > Punctoribatidae > Punctoribates > Punctoribates punctum. The sequence continues at coordinate 6,666 of JAQGBD010000350.1, read as the reverse complement.
CTTAGTTACACCGAACAAACGAGTTTAACCGAATATTATTGAATAACCTTTGATTGAAAGGCAAATCCCTGAGCCTAACAATCAGCGGCCCCTTCGCTCGAATCGAAACAGAGAGAAAATTGAAGATTTCCATGATCAAGGACAATCAATTAATTTTTTCAACAAATTTTAACCAAAGCTATTAATAATGAAGTCAAGTGTCAAGACGTTAATAAACGCCAATCAAACGATAATTATAACAATTGTCGTCATTTAAAACAAATTAAAACCAATACTTTTGTCGTCTTTTCTAACAAATGGTTATTAATTAACAAACAATTCATTGTTTGTCAAAAAGAAAATTTATTTCATGAATTCATTGAGAAATTCAAAGGCTCCGGATTATAGTGTAGAAGAGGTGGCCTTGCTGCAACACCGATTAAGCCTCAAATTGATGAATGCACTCAAGAGGGTGTAATTCTGGAGCTCCTTCGGACAGGGCTGTCAGTAGAGCTTAATTTGACACAGAGAGCCACCTATGCCAACACCTTGCTCATCCCCAATAATTAAATACTGTCGTTAATAAAGAATTATGACAACCGTTTATAACTTCCGTCTATCAAAATAATTAATCAATAGATTGTGTGACTCAGTTCAAACTGAATGCTTGAGCAAGGTTACTTTTCCTAAACCATTCTGGTTTTACAATTTCTTGGTTCCCAAATCTATCTAGATCTAAAAATAGTAGAAATTTTTAAGCGATTTGATTGATAAGTTCCTAAAAAAGCTTCATTTGATATGATCTTGTTAAATTATTTTATGTACTTTGGCAAAAATTGAAGTTAATTTTCAATTGCTTATAAACTATGAGATGGACCAAGATTCTGAGGTTCATAAAATTCTTAAGCACTTGAACTACTTATGAGAGGTCGAGTCCCATGGCTTGGCGTTCAGCCTACGGTTGTTATGGATTTGATTTGATCAGAATAACTATAATATCATTTGCAAGAATCAGTTGATCTCCAAATTACTCAGAAAAACAAGTTATCTGACTATCCGTAAAAAATTACTGAATTTTATCTACTCTTTTGACTTAATTAGATGAATAAATTCAAAGCTAACAAGAATGTTGAAAAATTGCTGGACAATTGTCAGCTTGCAATTGGTTTGGTTAGCTAGAAAAGAGCAGGTAGGGCAATACTATCTTGGTAATTTTGGAGTTGGAAAACAGAAAAACAATTAATTGGTGTTCGACTTAATCAAAACATTTGTGAAATAGTCTGTGAAGTCATTGAATGATCAAAACATCGAATCTATACATAAAATAAAGAAAAAGTAGATTAGAAGTGAATTTGTAATTATTATTATGGGCTCTGAGAACCCAATTCAATGATAAGGTGTGCGGAGCCCTGAGTCAGCCCTGAGTCAGACAAAACAGTGAACACAAGTCATAAGTATATGTTTTTTCAAATGGGTATCACAAATGGGTATCACGAGAGTGAAAATAATTGTGAAAAACCACTTTAGAAAACCTCTAGTTTTAAATCGTTTGACGCTTCGGGCGATTCAGAGCTCTCTTCCAAACAAAACTAAAAGAGAATCTGAAGAAAGAGCTGAACAGCGCTCACCTCCCTGTCCTCTCTCTCGCTTTGCCGATAAATATTTTAAAGTCATTGCAATCGTTTAACAGTAGGAGGGACTCAACCAACAAATGCCTCCACTGTAAGGAACGTCACTAATTTTAACAACAGAGATGAACAAGTTCCAGTTTTATCTAGTACATCAAGATATCACTAAAACACTTCTTTGTATTAACTCAGTAAACTAGTCTGTTCTAGGTCTTTCGCCCACTGCTGATCATCTCTAGTGCTTCGGTATTCAATTGATTGTCTTCTCCAACAATATTCAGAATCAATTTTAACCATAATAAAGGATCTCTCTCTCTCTCTCTCTCTCTCTCTCTCTCTCTCTCTCCACGACTTCTCTTAATTTAGCAAGATGAATATAAATGAGTATAATAGATAAGTTTTAAAAATAACAAGAATATTGTGGTTTAAGCGTATTATAGAAGTCGAGCACTTATTCAATATTAAAGGACTCCGAGTAATTCTTTTGAAAGAAAGTGCCGAAAGTATGATCCCATTAACCAAGTTAAGACCCCTTCCTCTTTCCATAAAGCTTTCACATCAGTAAGTTTTAATCCGTCCCAAAATATCATTAGTTCCGGTCCTTCAGTGAAGCAAAAACTGTGTGACTTTTGAGAGTCAAAAGGCATCGCATTCTTTAAAATATGGGAATTCGTCTTCAATTCAGATATCACCACAAAAGGCTAACTAAGCATAAACTGAGCATAAACTAAGCATGCAACTTTCATGCATACAGTCTCTTAAATCTATTTTCAAATCCGTCACACAATCCATTTCAAAGAACTCTTGGAATTCAGTAAAAGACAATCGGTTTTAATCTTAATTTAGTACCAATTAAACCAAATTCACAGACTTTTAGATAAATAAATTCAATTACTTTTTAAATAGAATAATATAACCAAAGAATGAATGAAATCCTTGTAAAATATATTTAAGAATGAGACAGGCAATTTATACAATCTATTGGGATATAGGCGACATCTACTCTAAGAAAGTTGAAAACTTTCAACTAGCTTATATTCTAAAACTTTCAATGTTATTCGAGCTCACTAAATATGATAGGTCAAACAGAAAACTAATACTTAAATAAATATTGAATAGAAAATAATGCAATAATCTAGCAAATTTATTAAAAACTAAACCTAAATGTATGAGATTTAAGTGAATTTGAAGCAAAGGTTCAAAAATAGCGGTTTTGATAAATAGTGTCCGACTATTGGGTGTAAAGTGTTTTCGTGTATTTCTCGAGTGTTTATGTTTTGACGAACAGCTGGTCTTTAAACCAGTCATACGTTTGACAGACATTTAATCAATAAATAGATAATCGTTTGCATAACAACTGATTATTACCTGAATTTGATTTCTTTGTCAAACAATTTCCTCATCTATTTATGCAATTATTTATAGACATCCCTCAGAAATCACTAAATGATTATTGAGATCAGTGGACAACATTCGGTCCCGAAATCCCCTTCTCTTGTCGGATGAGTTTAATTTGAAGCCATGTTTTCAGCGCTCAAGAGGTTTGTGTCACACAATAATGACAATCATCCGAAGTCATCAAATGATTCATCTTCGGTGCGATCTCCACACGGAGTGTCACCAATGGATCAGTTATTACAGCGAAAGTTTGCTAAAGGAGTCCAATATAATAGTGATTATTGTCTTCAATTTCAGACACTTTTATTTGACTTTCATTTCATTAATTTTAGTGAAAATCATTATAAAAGGCGATCGAAATGTCGGGAAGTCTTCACTCTTTCTCCGACTTCAAGGGCTTCAGTTTAAAGAGGATTACGTTCCCACCGATGAGATACAGGTCAGCACTTCTTCTAACTATCTTTTAATTAACTGATTGATGGCTCCAAAGGTGGCCAGCATTCAGTGGAACTATAAGGCGACCGATGATGTCGTAAAAGTCGAGATATGGGATGTCGTCGATAAGGGAAAGCCTAAGAAGAAGGCAGAGTCACTCAAATTAGACAACAAATCAGTAGTCATTCCAGAGGAGGAACAGCCGGCTCTCGACGCAGAGTTTGTCGACGTTTACAAAGGAACTAATGGAGTGATTCTGATGATGGATATGACTAAACAGTGGACTTTTGAATACATTCAGAGAGAGTTAGAAAAAGTTCCGAAAAACATTCCGGTCCTCGTCCTCTCCAATCACAGGGATATGGGTCACCATCGAGTAGTCACCGAAGACCAGGTCAGAGGCTTTATTGAAGGTCTTCTGGCAGAAGACGTGTCAGTCGGCCGACAAATACGTTATTCCGAGTCATCGATGAGGAACGGCTTCGGTCTAAAGTTTTTACACAAGTTCTTCAATTTACCATTTCTTCACTTACAACGGGAAACACTTATCAGACAATTGGAGACAAACCTAATTGAGATGCAGACCACTTGCGATGAACTGGAAGTACTCCAAGACTCGGATGAACAGAATTATGACTTATTCTTAGATATGTTGACGAATAGACGGCGAAGAATTGCTGACCAGTTGTCGAAAACAGTGAGTACTGATCAGCAAAACGGCGCCACTGGTGGTGGAGCCCCTCCTCGAAGTAAGTCAATGCCAGCAAACATCGCACAAAAACAACAGACAAACGGCAACTCTAATGAACCGATAGTTAAGCCGTCGCCGAGTATTATAATCGGTGCCCATAATCCACTTCCGACCAAATTTCCGACAAACGGAAGCCGTAATTCATCGCAAAAAGATTTACAGAAATTACAATCAGTTGTATCTCAAACTCCGATTCAAACGAATCCGAATAATAGTAACAAAAGTGATGCTAAAGTCGAAAATGTCGACGAATTCATTCCCGAAGACGAGAGGTCTTCGTTCAAACAGTTTTTGGAGGAACCGATCAATACTTCAAACAATCAAAACGATTATAAATACGAAGAAACGGATAGGTATTGCCCTTCACTTCAACTCATATCAGAATTTAATTAATTTGTTTGATTTGTTCATTACTTCAGTGATAACGAAATGACAGCTAATAACCCAATGGTAGCCAAATATCAGGAAGAATTAGATCCTGAAGACCAGGTCTCTATCGGTTCGATGAATGACTTCCACTCAAACTCAATACAAACGGTTGAAGACATTATGATTGAGTCAATCAATCAGAACAATGACAGTGAAAATGATTTGGAGAAGACTTTAACCGTTGATAACAAGAAACCAATTTTTCCCATCAATTCGATAATTAGTGACAATTCAGGGAAACCCTCCAAAGTAGGCATCAGTCAAAGCACTTCAGTAACGCTCTCTCTTCCAATCAATTCAAGCCTTACCACTGCCACTACCGATACCTCAGAGATGGGCAGTGAGTCCGGTTCGGTGACTACTTCTTCGCGAACTAATAGTAAACCTAAAACTAAGACAAAGAGGAAGTCGAAGACTAAGAAAAAGGGGTCGAATAGCGACAAAAGTGGTGACGACGATCAAAGACGACTCGAGGCGTTCTTAGGGCCCGACATATCGCACGACACCACTACTTATGAAGAGCTTTAGTCCGCAATCAGTTTTAGAAATCATTCATCAAAAGTAAGAATTCGTTATTTGAATAAACATTTAATTAATTAAAACTTTTAATAACTTCTAAACAACGGATAAAAAGCTTTACTTTTAACTCATTTTGATATTAATTTTTGGATTAATTTAATATTAAATTTAAAATAGATTTTTATAAATTCAAACGAATAACAAAATTATAATCAATTTATTGCCGGCTTTTTGTTCGGAATTCAATTTTAAACTCATTGATGACTAGTTTTGTTTAGTTTTGAGCCAATCATCACTTCTTTGAACCCTTTATCGCCGATAATATGAAACCCTTGGTCTGAAGAATGCCTTTTCCGACGACAATTGTAGAATATCTTGCGATCCAATTCCTCTTCCATTCCTTTGGTTCGGAGACAAATGGAGACAATATTTGATGGAATCGTTCTTCGGGTAAGAATTCTGTGGAAACAATATCTGTGAAGAGTTTGGACAGAAATGAGTGATTCGTTACCTTTCGGGTCGTTGTGTGTCAACAGTTGAATGTTGTTTTGTTTGGCGAAAGCACTCATCTCCTGAGGAATGACACAACAGGCGTCCAAATTGACGTGATTTGTCGTCGGCTTTATCTTCTGCGCCCATCCATAGAGTTGTTCCAATTGGGTTGTGTCCAAATCGCTGATTCCCATCTGTAAAGCCTTTCCACTTTCGACTACGGTCTCAGCACAGGTCCAAAAGGGTTTGATGTCATCTAAAGTAAGTTTTGTTTCTCTGTTGGGCAGAGATATTATCAATGAGTCAATGGTCTCGATATTCAACTGCTTCAGCACTATATCGACGCCATTTACAAGTGAAGGACAGTTGGGTTTGCCGTCGAATAGGAATAGTTTGACAGTTATTCTGAAAGTCTGTCTCTCCTCCGATGGAATACTCGCTGAAGAGTTTTGGTGGACATTAGTCAAGAGAGCAGTACTGGAATCGGTCTTAAGATTTCCGTTTTGTTGCCATTGGTTTACGATTTGATTAATTCCTTCGACAAACTGTTTTGACACAAAAATAGGATTAATTTTGTTATATTTTTCAAGTATTGAAAACCTCTTCAGTCGGAAGTATAGAAGCCTTTCGTTTGATCTCTTCGACAGTCAATAGATTTCCGGAATCGATGACCAATTTGTCAATTGATTTCGGCAGAAGATTCTTATCTTGAGTATCCATTGAAATGAATTGGAACTAGCTAAGACACAACACAATTTGTAAAGTAAACTACTTTTAAGATCTGTGACCAACTTATTGAAGATAATAATCTATTTATTGAGTGATCTCTTCAATGAATTGTCGGTTTTTGACCTAATTTTATGTTTACTCTCAATCTGTTGACTGATTTAATCAAATTCTTGCAAAAATAGATATTTTTATATTTGAGAAAAATATAATTTTATATTTTTATTTGTGATTTATTTATAAAACAAAATCAATTCAAATAAATGTAAACAAAATGAGATTTTCTCTAAAAATCAAATTAAAAATAAG